>JAPEKO010077658.1:0-12095 GCA_027576075.1 Cathorops hypophthalmus
TCGCCGGCCACGGGGATCGAACCCGGACCTTCTTGCTGTGAGGCGACAGCGCTAACCACTACACCACCATGCCGCCCTGAATTATTGTGTCACAATAAAACAAAAATTGTCACCTTTAAAGCGGTAGACATGTTGTGGAAATCAAACGGAGCTCCCCCCCCCGAAAAAAATCCATTTTAATTGCAGTTTGTAATGCAACAAAATAGGACAAATATCAAGGGGGATGAATAATGAATACTTTTGCAAGACACTGTATTGTGGGGCTGGGGTTCCATTGGAGCAGCACAGTCAGAGCAGCAATGCATCTGAGCAGTATCACAAGGTGTGTGGGTCAAACAATTGTTCAGTTTGTTTCTGAAAACCCAGAGTGGCAAAAGTTGCAGAAAGCCTACGTCACAAGAGTGGCTGTCGTTCAAATCCAAACTAGATCTCTGTGAGAGACCATCCCAACCCTCTGTTTTTTAAGCTTCATTTCAAGGCTCTGATACACGCAATGCCAGGGGAATGTGGGGGGACAAGAAGACAGAATGCCGGGAAAACATGTCTGGACATGGTGGACTCAAGGTAACATCAAGTTTTAGTCTCGAGTAGCAACAGCAGCAGCACGCAAGGCTGCCTAAGTGACCAGAGAAGAGGTGAAAGAACTGCAGCAGAGAAGTAAATAGATATACCAAGAAGCAGATTGTCAGGAGTTGAGAAAGCTGTTCAAGGCCTGTCTGGACTGACTTAGTCGAGCACCACACATACACCAATACAACAACCCCAAAACTCCTCCACCTTCATTGTCTCTCCTTGACACATGACAAGTAATTGAGTGAAAGATAAAGCAGACAGCTACAGTAAGGATTATTAACCCAACAAGTGGCACATGGGCTATGCCAGTCAAGAAGAAGGATGGGAGCATGTGCTTCTGCACAGATTACTACGTCCTGCACAGAGTCACAAAGCAAGACTCTCGCCCACTGTCTCACACCAATGATGCCCACGACTGGGTTGCTGTTTCCAACTGGTTCAGCTCCTTGGACCTGCACACTTGGCACTCCAGAGGTGCTCCAGATGGAAAGAAGAGACAGCAAATGGTGTGCTTTCATAGGTCAATGGTACGAATTCTGACCTACTGGCCAAGAAATACTGCATGGTGTGTTCACCATGCACATGGACCATGCATCCATAACCTGGAAGATGTTGTTCCATGAGTGAGAGGAACAGATAGCATGTGGGATCATCATGCTGCAGAATTATTGGTCTGCCATCCACCTTCATTTGAATATTATCCCCTTGTCCTGGCAGCCTGTTGTTCAAGGGCATTCCCATGACTATGAATGGTTGGAATATAAGCAAGAACAAGAGAAGAAGAAATGGCACTGAGTGATGGAACTGTTCAAAGCTTCAGTAAAGGGGTTTTAGCAAGGGGAAAATGCAGAGATGGCAAGGCTGCATAGGTGATTGAAAGAGAGTTCGAGGCCAGCTTACCCTCCATAAAAGGAGGGTTACACTGCACTTGCAGTGTGGTTGCTTGGCTGGATGCAAACACCTTCTATATCGGTGCTGGGTAGATACAATCTCAGGCAGTATCATTTGCATCAGCACTGCACCCAGACAGCAATGGCCTTGTTGAGTGATTTAACAGAACAATCCATTACCATCCAGCTGGCCATTGATACTAACTGGCATCAGTGCAATTGAGACAAGCATTTTCACTTTGTGCTGTGGGAGTCTCTCTTGCCAGTGCAGGAGTCCATGTGTTTCATGCTGGCAGTACTGATGTTCAGGCATTATTCAGGTTCCCACATGCACCAGGTGTTTGGAACACCACCAGACACAGATGGCAGATCCGAAATGCTACTGGTTTATGAACAAACCCTCAATGCCAGGATGAGAACTGTCCACTTCCTTCCAAGACAGCAGAAGCAGGGGGCAAGCAGCTACAAACAGCAGGCTTATGACACTCAGTGCCAAGAGGAGCCTATATACGTGTTTTGGGTACTGGGTGTGGAGGTTTTCCCCATGCCAACACAAGGGACGCTGCTCCAAACTTTAGAGTGGCAAAGAGGGGGCTCTGTGTAGTGATGAGCAGGCTCACAGTGTTGTTGATCAAGCTGGAGGACTGGAGTGGTATACCAGGTTCAGCTCACATTTTATCGGCCCCAGGAAAGCACTTTGGATGTAGTCCAGGACTAGTTTTGTCATCGATTGTTCCAAAATCTCAATATACTTTTGTACATTAATGCTGCCATCACATAAGTGTAAGGTACCTTAGCCAAGGGCCCTGACACAACCCTCTACCATGACAGACCCTGGCTTTTGGACTTGTTGCTGCCGTCTGGACGGTCCTTTTCATCTTTAGTCCCGAGCATATGGCATCGATTCCATTCAAAAACAACCGAGGTTCATAATAAACTGAAATTTTCAGATTTTTCAGGTGCACTTTCAAACTGAATTTCCAGCATTACCACATCCCAAAGTTGTTCAATAGAATTCAGATCCAGTGACTGGGAAGACCAGTGGAGAAATAATTCTCATGTTCATGAAACCAGTTTGAGATGACTTGTGCTTTGTGACATGGGGCACTGACATACCAGCAATTGTCATGGAAAGGTGGGCAAATTATGGCCATGAAGAGATGCACTTGGTCAAAAACAATACTCAAACAGGCTGTGGCAGTCAACTAAAGATCAATTGGTAGTAATGGACCCAAAGTGTACCAAGAAAACCTTCCTCACACCATCATATCACCTCCACCAGCCTGGACTCTTGACACAAGGTCGGCTGGGTCCATGGATTCATGCTGTTGGCACCAAATTCTGACCTTTACTTCTGTGCGCCTCAGCAGAAATTGAGATTCATCAGACCAGGCGACATTTTTCCAGCCTCAAACTGTAATTTTGGTGACCCTGCGCCCATTGCAGGCTCAATTTTCTGTTCTTGGCTGACACAAGTGGAACCTATGCGGTGTTCTGCTGTTGTCATCCATCTGCCTGAAGGTTCGACGTGTTGTGTTCTGAGATGCTTTTCTACTCATCACAATTGTACAGAGTGGTTATGAGTTAGTGTAGCCTTTCTGTCAGCTTGTACCAGTCTGGATATTTAGTGGCCTCTTCAGGAAACACCTGCATCATGGACAGCAGCATCTCTGTTTCCGGTGCACTCCTTAATATTACACAAATAACCCCTGGTTCACTTACAACCTTCACACCACTGTAACTACTTAAAACTTTGACTTTAAACTTTAATTGAAGTTTTTATTTCCTAAAAACATAAGACAAAGTATACAGGAGTAATAATTTTCTTGTTTGCAAAAATTTTTTGAGCATTGGTTTTATATAAGTGATGTAAAAGGCAAGACATATGTTAAGAGTTTATGAACAGTTGCACTTTTCCTGTGAACCACAGCAAAAGAAGGCCAGAAGAAAAAGCTCCAAACTCCAACATATACCATATTAAACCTACCAACTTGAATACATATTTTGAACAAAGGCTTGTGACCCTCGCAAGGGATCTCCTCTCACAGAATAATAGGAAACTCACTTCCTTACTTTTCTTCACTGTACCTGAGGAGAAAGTGCACATAACACTTGTGACAGCTGATTCACACAAAATAAACTGGAAATAAATCTCCAGTGTTAAATTGTTTGTGGTGTTCCTCATCGAATTAATTCAGAAAAAAACCCTGAATTATTCAATTCATGACATTTTATACAGTAATATTCAAACACATTCACAACTGGGTGCAAATTAACAGATCACCAGGGCCTTGAGTTAAAATCTGAGCTTGGGTTACTGTCTGTGTGGAATTTTGAAGCCTCTTCACATGGATTTCTTCCTGAAAACATGAATGGAGGTAAATTTGGGACTCTCCTGCCTTCCTTTCTGTGTCCTTTCTATGAATGTATTTCGAATCTGTTGATGGCATTGGAGGAAATGAAAAAAAAAAAACAAGCTTTTGAATGAAGTGCAACAATGTTTAAATTAAGGCTTTTGTGACAGGATGATAAATAAACTGTCAAATATTTTTTCTTGAAGAAAATTATGATTGTTAACCTTCCTCAAGGCAGCCAGAGACCCTTTGTATTTTTTCAACATGAACTCACCTTATTGATAATTTTTAAGATGAAAAATATTCATCAACTGTGAACTCCTTAAACTGTACTCTACTTTCTGAAACATTCAAGGCACTTCTTAAACATGAAACTTCAGAGTTCAAACTTGATTCACTGATGTTCATCAGGCTTCGGTTTCAGCCATAGGTTTTTGTCATGGCATAAACCACTGTGCCCCAGCCAGCACAGTGATACACTCCGTGACAAAAACTACTCCCACATGTCACACAGGAACAAATGTCCAACATTCACCACCAAAACTGCTTCAGTTCAAATTTGATTTTCAAAAATAATAAATCCAAAATTAAGTTGACTGAATAATTCAAAAATTTACCTGACTCAATAAAAACCCCCATACATTGTTCTTGAAGAAAAATAAATTTAATTAAAAAAATTTTGCTCAAGATCCCCCTCTGGACATTCTTGGGCCTCAGAAGGATATTTAAACAAGATGCATTTTATTTTATTGCCTTTTGTTTCCATGAACTATACTGTTGCCATTTCTTGTATCTCTGAAGAATAAGTCATCAATTTGCACACCTGGAAAAACACCATCCTTCAGCATGATGTGAAAAACAAAAGGGCTTTCCAAAAATGTGGTTGACCGAAACATGAACATTTCCAAAGCACAGTTTAATCAATTCCTGAAGTTCTCGAGTCCACTCACAGACTCGAGCACATCCATAACATTCATGAGGTCTATCAGTCAAGATTAAGGCCTCATGGCAGTACTGAGACAGCACTTTTAAAGTGCTAAATTACCTACTACTGGCCTCTGATCACGAGTGTTTCATTTTATTCATTTCAATCAATGAGAAAATGTTGTTGGAGTGAACAAAACAGCTCTCTCCTGGCTCAGGTGTTATTTGACTGATTATTATCAGGTTGTCGATGGAAATGGTGGCTTCTCCATGTCGACGAAAGGAAAGTTTGGTGTACGAAAAGGTTCTGCATTAGGCCTACTGCTTGTTTCCTCTATGTACGTTATTTCTGGGTACAGTTACTCAAACATTATATTAGCTTCCACTGTTATGCTGATGACACAAAGCTATATGCTTCAGCCATATGAGAGATGCCATATTAATAAAGTTAAGGAACTTACTACGGACATGACACATTACACATGACTCAGTCTTTAAGTCACAGTTGAAAACCTCTGTTTATTCAGGCTTTTTGTTCACAGCTTTTCTCTTGGGTAAAGGCACAGATCTGGAGAGTTCATGGGCTTTGAGTTTTGGGAGAGTGGTTTGGACCCCCCGGCTTTGTGACAAGGTCCATTGTTAAAAACGCAATACAAATGAATTGAACAGAAAGTGGTTATGAACCTATATTTAGTAATTAAACCACAAACCATTGACAAACTCATCTTATTAATTCTTGCAAATCTGTGTGTAGGGGAAAAAAAAAAACCCTCTCCCAGTGCCTCATGTCCCCCTAAATGCAAGGTTCTGCACGAAGCCCCTGTTGTATTCAGATCAGGATCTTATTGTATTTTTTTCCTCCAAAATTGTACTATTCTTGTCATCATGACCATACAGTGAGGATGCAGGGCACAGTTGCTGTAATTGATAGTACTTTTCAGTTAGTGCAACATGCAAATGGTTTAAAGGCCACATCAGGAAACACCTACATCATGGAGAGCAGAATGACAAATTTCCAGCAGTCTGCGTAATATTACACAAGTAACTCAGATACTTAACTGACCATTTTATCAGCGGGGTTTTGCCATTTATTCTGTGAAAGATTTCTTAAAAAGCCGCCCCCCCCCAAAAAAAACAACGTGAATGTTGTAAGCATAAGTACACAGCAAAAGTAATTTTTAATTTATTTCCTGTATAAACCATTTTTAAAAACTAGTAAATCATTTTAATAACTCGAAAAGACAGACAGTGTAAAACTATCATTCGGCATTCCAGTAATGCAGTCTGCAGTGGACTGATGTCCCATCCGGGATGAATTTTCCCACCATGAGGCCGATGGCTCCATGGTGTTGCTAGAATAAAAATAGATTAAATAAATTGTAGATAATTCATTTTACAGTTTATATTACCCAGTAATTGTTACCACCTGATACAACATGGAAAGAACAACTGTAGATCCACTTTAGATCACAATATGCAGTCTTGGGGAAAGTGACTAATAAAAATTTTCCATCAGTCAGAAAGAATTATATTTTTAAGGCACACTGTTTCAATAATCTAGTAAACTGACTGTTGGTAACATTATTCAAATATTCTGGAATGTTGTTTTCTTTGAAAAATATTAGCTATTTGTATTTTAAACATGAAAAGAGACTGAAAACATGATCTGCACAGGCCAATGGGTTTTTGTAATGGCATGAAACACTGTGGCCCCCACTCCATCACAGTGATACACTCCATTACAAAAACCACTCCCAGATGTTAACTAAGCAGAACAGAGTCAGTGCCAGAATGTGAACTTAAATAGTTAAAATAAATTATTCTCATGTTTGTGCTTTTTAATAAATTAATTCATATGGCATTTTTTGAAAATATTTTTCATCGAAATTCTCCAAGTTTAGCTAAATTATTGGCATCCTAAATAATATTTTAATAAAAGGCAAATCAGACCTGAAGCAAACGTCTTTTTTCATCTCTTGTTTATCTTCTTATTTACATTTTTTCATTCTTTGCTCCAAATGTTGCTCTCAGTCTCTTGAAAAAATACAATATTATTTAAAATTCAAATTAAAGTCTATCATGCAATATCTATTATATGTATGTTCATATCTGTCTGTCTGTACATATATTTATTGATCCTAATACTCTAATGACAGACTCATATTTCAATCGGCCTGTCAACTTTGATATGCATTTCACTTTGATGTAAATTTGCACTACTGATTGGATCCCAAATGCATTTCTTGTTGAAATACTTGCACTTGTTCAATGCCAAAGTTGAATCTCAACTAATAATCAATATGATGTTGCAGCTCTGTAAAATCCATCCAACACGATGTGAAAAATCAAAGAGGTTTCCAGTCCAAAGACAGATTGTCATCGTAACACACCAAACTCAGTGCATGTAATTCACTCAACGTCACTGGAAATACAACAGGAATCATGGGTCAGATGGAAAACTTTTCGGCCACACACACTTGTGCGATGTCGGTGAATAAAAGGGGACTGCATCGATCATAAAGCACCTGATAACTGCTAGAAAATATGAAATTGCTGTGCACCGTTTTGCAGCGAGTGCAGGGGTGCCTGTGAAATTGATGGAGCGAATTCTGCTGAGTACGAGTGTATTCACGCTCCAAACCTGGTTGCCTCTGCCAGAAGGTTAAGACTTGAAGGATCAGTCTACGGTCAACAAGACTGCAGACATGAAGACATCAAGATGCCAACACAGTGTTTCAGTCCACAGACAAGACTTGTAAATAATATTGTACTTGAAACGTGCTGAAACATTCTTTCATTTCACAAGTTTCAAGCAATACTTGATGAGACACTGTCAATGTATATAGATCGAGATCGTTTCATTTATTCATCTTCACGAACCACTTTGATGATAAAGTTACTTAAACTCCTCAAAGCACACGGTTACTCATATGATAGGTGAACACTATTAATCACTGCTCTCAATACATTTTATAAGTCCACGGAAGTTCAGTCTCAGCAGCAGGTTTTTGTAATGGCATAAATCCCCCCAGTGATACACCCCAGTCCAAAAACATCTGTCTGTGTGAAGACATTAGCTAAGGCTTTCAATTCTAATTCATTCTTCAAATGCCAGAGTTATACAAATAAACACTGCTACCTACATTAATAGACTGCTTAAAAACATTATTAAAGCTTTTTATCTCCATATAATTTGTTGCCTTTTTCACATTTTGCAATAAATTAAAAAAAATTAATTTGTGCATCATTATGAAATTATTTAATGATGTTTAATATGTAGAGCCTCAACATTTTCAGTCTGTTTGGACTTTTAAATGACTCCATTTCTGTCGCTGTGTGTCAAACTTCCTGCTGTACTGGACATGTAAAAACCTTTAAACCTGACAGATACAGGAGAAAGACATTTACTGACTTATTTAATGACTTTTTATGCGTTGGAAAATATTTCTGAGCTCTTCACATCCATGAAAGAAGAAAAAAAACCCACGAACTTTACATCTAAATTATCACATGCTTCACTGGTGATTTTTAGAAATTGCACATGATGTGTTTCATTGTTTTTAATCACATGGAAGGGGTGTGTTTATTTTTGCACATGTGATTAACACCACTTATTTTCACAGGTTTAATTTTGGACATGTGATGTTTTATTTTTTCATTTTCTCGTGATCTCGTATTATTCACAGGAATTATCGGGTTTATTTAAGTTTACAGTAGAACATCTTGAAATGAGCATTATGGGATCACATGTTCCTCACACGTGAAAAGCACAAGATCATGTGTGAAATACGATTTTTCCCGAAAGACTGATGCTCCTAGCCCTGTGATGACCTGGCGACTTGTCCAGGGTGTACCCCGCCTTTCAGCCGTAGTCAGCTGGGATAGGCTCCAGCTTGCCTGCGACCCTGCATAACAGGATAAAGCGGCTAGAGATAATGAGATTAAACGAGGCTGGTGCTCCTGATATTGGTGCAGGATCAGAGATGAAAATGTTTTCTACACACTCCGTCCTGAGCCACATATACAGTTAGGGGACTCGGGAATGAGCCTCTTTAGTCTTTATCAGGCTTCCAGGAGGGTTTTTTTTCCTCCTCCCCCGATGTGAAACTGCTCGTGACTGGAGGTTTTTGTGCTTGTGTACATCACCATGGTAGTTGTTACCACAACGATAAACTGCTGGACAAAAACCTCCGTCACAGCTGGACTTCGGGCTGCAGGGAATTCGAGAAAGTCAGGTTTAAATCCGGATGCACTTTTGGAAGACGAGCCTCAGATTATTTTTCATTCTTATTATTTTCTGTTTCATGCAGTTATTTGGAACGAATTTTGAACATTTTTGGTTCATCTTCCTGAATCCGTCTGGGCAAATCTTCGACTGAATGGAGGATTCATTCATTTATTCATTCAGGTTGGAAGACTATTCCAAGATATTTGTAAGTATACGAGAATTTATTAACAAATATGAATTTATTAACTTACATGATTGCCTTGTCACACAGGTTATGTTTTCACTTCCGTTTGTGTTTGTTTCCAGGGTAACTCAAAAAGTAGTGAATGTTTTTTTAAATTAAATTTGGTGTCCAGTTATTATTATTACCACCGTTTTTACTCTCACAATGAAGAGCTTTAACCAGTTACAGAGGCAAAATATTTATAGGTTTATAATAATTTGTTACAAATATATTTAGAAAAATTACAGTAGAAATAGATCCCGAATTATTATTATTGGAAGAAGAAAGCGGTTCTGGGAGTGGGATAAGACAGAAGAGATGGACTGTGGGTTCTGGACTGTGAGTTGCAGTGGCTTTGAAATGGATCTGGGTGATGAAGCAGCTTCTCTTCCAGCCATTTAAAAGGAAATCGGTGCAACATTTGCATGACAATAAACCCATCAAGGAACAGAAGTCCTTTCACTCATTCCGCAGTGTGACTCCTGAACAGCAATGGACTGTGAACTTGATCTCTGTAAAAGGTCTTTTCCCCCCTGAAACTCGAAATGCGCCGCGAACTTTAATCTCCAAGGGAATTACGGTTCAATTCTGGATCTCCAATGTGTGCTCGCCTGAATAATGTCCGACAACCCCAGTCATTACACAGGCTTTTTTCTTCCTTTCTTTCTGAAACGGAGCCTATAATCTGGATAACGGAGCAGTTTGAGCATGCCGGGCTGATTTTGTTTTATTTTTTCGATGTGGTGACACGAGCAGCTTTTTATCAGCACAAAGGAAGCTTCAGGCGGCGATTTTTCTCCACAAAAACACGCCGTGTGAAAGCGGTCTCATCAACATCATATCAGCGGACATTATTAAAACCACAAGCGACCAATAACAAACGGAGGATTAGCAATCATTCAACTCCACAAAGAAACTCGCTCGAAGTAACAATAATGATTAGAGAGCAGCCATAAATCAGGGACTCGAAATGTGAGCTGTGAATATAATTATGAATAACTTTAGCTCGTGTGCTTGTTTGTCAGCAGGCTAACGATTATCACACACAGGATTAGCATCAACTCGACTCCAGTGCTAGTGAGCTAATGTTGGGCACAAAACGCGAGATCATTTTTAACGAGCTAGAAGACAAACAATAACCCTAAATTAATGTTAAATGTCAGTTAACACTAATTTATCTAATTTAAGGCTGCTGTATAACAGCATTTCCCCCTCAGCTCCCGGTAACTGCTGTACATTTTGTCAGCAGGCTAATATTGCCTATTAAACAAACCTGCACGGTAAAATTACCGACATCATGCCTGAATCCAAAAATATAGTTTGAAAAGATTAAACCAAATGAAAAATTAAGTGATGTGAAACATTCTTACAGTTGCACCGGATTCGTTTTACTTCAGACTTTTTCTGGCTGCTGTTCTGTCTCCACAAACACAGTGGAAAATTCCAGAAAATGACTCTTTCCGGTCCGCATCCCCAACCCAGCATGCTGCAGGTTTCCCCAGAGTTCACCCAAATTTGGGTCACAGTGACCCAGAGACCTGATCCAACAAGCTCAACCCAGCAAGGACAACAGGAAAAAAGTATGTTGGAATTGAAATTAAAACTGAAAACAGTGAATTATAAATAATCTTCAACCTTGGTTGTACTCAAAACAATAAACAGCACATTGTTTTACTTCATTAATTTTTATTTATTTGTTTGTCGATTTATTTCATTCAAAGAAAGGCATTTAAAAAAAAGTTGAGACAGTAAAACACTGACCACTTGATAATGCTGTCATTCATTCTCACAACACTTAAAAGATGATTAGGGACTGAAGAGACCTAGGCCTCGTCCACACGAGTATGCAGCCTCACCCAATACGCTGTCGTTTTGAAAAAAAAAGTGTCCGTAAACACGGCACCGTTGCGATTCACTGGAAACGACCCAAAACGCTGTAGTACATTGCCAGGCCTGTAGGTGACGCCACGGGACCAATACACTAAACCCGGAAGAGAAGCCACGGAGCATGCGCATACCGGTCGCGTGCTGTTTTCAAAACAAGCTCACAACATGAGAAGTTTTGTTGCTCTTTGCAGTAAAATAAAAGTGGAAGGTTTTGTTGTCGCAGCTGTAATGGACTGAATTGTTTCTGCAGTGTGAGCACAAGCCTGTAGTCCATCTTTATTATTGTTATGACTCATCTAGCAGCGGCACCTGAGGTTAAAGGTTAGAGAGGCGGGGCTAATACGTCATAATTTCTGAAAATATCCGCTTCTCCGTTCAGGCGACGCCGGGCTATCTGGCGTTTTAGGATTTCTCCACTCTGGGATGCGTTTTCAAAAAATACCGTTTTCACCAAGAAAAACGGACTCGTCTGGATGCAAGGCCGAAACGATAAAGTTTTTTTGTGGAACCATCAACATCGTACTCGTGTGGACGGGGCCCTAATGATGAAGCATTAGAGGCAGTGGCATAACGCAAATGCCCAGGGCCCCCCTGCAGGAAGCCAAATGGGGCTCTCCCTCTGAGGTCCATTTGGGACCCCCCCCACACACACACACCCTAGTGTTTTAAAGTGTGTGCAGGGTAGGCCTACAGGCAACAGCATGTTATATGTAGCTAATTGATTAGCCTGATGCATCATACGCTTTCACATCATTTCACTTCATGCAAAGCGTCTGATTCCTCTTCACTGACAATCGTTTTCTCCATGGTGGGCAGATAGTTTCTGTTTCAACCAATTACTACTGTTTGGTCATGACGTAGGCTATGTTACGCACTGAAATGCATCGTTTGAATTCAAAGTTATCGCTTTCAGCCCTCCCTCTGTTCGCTGATTGGCCTGCACGGCTCAGGGACGGTGAAAACCTAACTCCATTGATCGCTTCCTGACTATGTGGTGGAACGAAATGAGAATTGAG
>JAPEKO010080533.1:0-14361 GCA_027576075.1 Cathorops hypophthalmus
TAATGTGCATCATTTCGCATTTATTAAGATTTAGAAATAAACCTGATGCTTTGGAGAACTTTTCAATAAGAGAGATAGCCTGAGGAACCTGGGAATCATCTTTTAAGAAGAGAGTCGTGTCGTCAGCTAACTGACTTATAAGAATTTCACGATTAGCAACAGTTATTCCTTGTAATCCACTTTGCTGTAAATGGTGCAAGTAGCTGAGAGGCCAGAAGAAACAGATAGGGTGAGACTGGGCACCCTTGCCTAATACCACATGATAGGCAGAAACGTCTGGATGTGCCATGTTTTAGTTTAATACAGCTGTTACCATTTTTGTATAGAGTCTTAATTGTGCAAGAAAAGTAGGTACCAAAACCAAACATTTCTAATGCTTTAAAAATGAAAGGGTGCTCTACAGAGTTAAAGGCTTTATAAAAGTCCAAAAACATAATTAGACTATCATCATCATCATCATCATCATCATCATCAACAAGCTCATTATAATCTAATAAGTTTAAAACTAAGTGTATATTGTTAGTGATGTGTCGATTTCTCATAAAGTCTGATTGAGTCTCGTCAATAATGATGTCTAAGACATTTTTTAACCTATTAGCAAAAATAAAAGCCAGTATATTGTAATCATTATTTAATAAGCTAATTGGGCGCCAATTGTCAAGTGAATCTAAATTTTTATTGGGTTTAAGAATTAGAGTAATCATGCTCTGGGTCATAGAAGGGGGCAGGGACTCATTTTGAATGCTTTCTTGATAGACACAAAGCAAGAAAGGAGTAACATCATCAAGAAATATTTTATATAACTCAGCTATGAGACCATTATTTCCTGGTGATTTATTATTTTTAGGTTCTTAATACATTGCTTAATCTCAATAATAGAAATGTCATGGTCACAATCTTGCCTATCGCTATCAGAGATTTTACTACAATTCTTAATTGATCGAAGAAAATCGCCAGCAAATACTTCTGAGTATCTTGATCTGTACAAATTACTATAGAAATCAGTACAAAACATGGATATCTTTTTTGCATCAGATGTTCTCTCACCATTGATGTCTAACTGTGATACAAAGGACAATCTAGATTTTCTTTTTTCTAGTCTGAAAAAGTATGCTGAATTTTGTTCTCCCTCCTCCATCCATTTTATTCTGGACCTGATGAATGCACCTTCAGCTTTTCTACGATACATCTCATCTAGCTCATTTTGGAATTTCATATGTTCTTTTCTATCCTCCTCAGATAGAGGCTGGTGGCCAGCAAGGAGAGTCAATCGGGAGACTACACCACGCTCATTCTCTTTTCTTCCTTGCAAGATTGCTACCGGTTTTCCTCAGGAACTTATCTATTTCATATTTGCACAATTCCCAATTCTGGCAATAGGAATTCTCAATTAAAGCTTTAATCCAATAATCAAAAATTAATGATTTAACTTCCTCTTTAACATAGTCATACTTAAGCAAACTGCTATTAAGTTTCCAGATTGTGGCTTTAGTACTACCCAGGTCAGAAGAGAGATTTAGGCTTAAGTATATTGCCTTGTGGTCAGTTAAGGGGGAATTTTGGATATTAACTGAGATGCTCTTGTCAACTAAAGACCTTGATATAAGCCAGTAGTCTAGCCTAGACTGTCTGGATGCATCTTTGTTGCTCCAGGTATAAGTGCAACTTTGGGGATTTTTTCCCCCTCCAAATATCAATGATATCATATCTATCCATAAATGATTTTAGTTTAGAGCTTGTGGTAGATGGGCGCGGGAACCATCTATCAAGAGTGTCATTCTGAGTGATATTGAAATCCCCACCAATTATAAGACTAGCATCTGGGTATTTATCCAGCCAGTGTTTAAGTTTGTCTTCAACCACATCCAAAAAGATGTCATTCTCTGTAGAAGGGTTATAACCATACATATTAATAGCAATTATTATGTTTCCCTCAGAAGAAATGATCAAAAAACAAAAATGACCCAATGGATCACTATCTGTACCTACAATATTTCCTGTGAAGTAATTTTTTGAATTGCTACACTAGCAGAGTGAGAGGATCCATGTGCAAGCCACAACTCATTACCCCACTGAGTCCTCCAAAAGTTTATATCCTGCGTTGTTGAGTGACATTCTTGAAAAAAACAAAAGCTAGTTTTATAGTTCTTAGCATAAAGAAATAAGGCTTTCCTTTTTACACTGTCTTTTAACCCCCTGGCATTAACAGACAAAAAAGAGAGACACATACAGAAAATAACTAATAAAAAACAAGTAGATTGGCACCAAGTGTCAACAACACTGAGGTAAATTCACCCTAGTCTGCACTTGAACTTGAACTGTTTTAACTGAATCAGCACAACTCACTTAAGTGAACCATTGCCATAGCTAGGTAAGAATAATAATTCAGCATTAACTGAGTAGGTAGGCTACTAGCCTGAACATGCCATTTACCCTAAACTGATGACAAATTGAATATCCAGAGCAAAATATAATCCAATGTAGACAAAATAGGCTTATAAACCAAACATATATCTAGGTTATCAATAAGATATGAATGGCTATGAAAAACAAAATGTAGAACGTGAACAAACGGCCCTGCATGTGTTCATCAAGAATACAACCAGCTAAAGATGAGGTATTAAGCAACCAATTAGCTATACAGGCTATCCAATGTTATTTAGGCAGGTCTTTCACTGAGACCTTTTTACCGTCAATTACTGCAGTAGTGCCGTTGAAAACAGCTTTTTTGCCTTCACCTTTTGCTTTCTCCACAAGAGGCCACAGCCTATTTCTGGCATCTTTGGTTTCCTGTGATAAGTCCTTGAAGATCTTTATGTTGTTCTTTGATAGCACGGCAGAGGTCCGAGCAGCTTTCCAGAACTTGTCCCTGTGAGAGCGGGAGATGAATTGCATAATGATGCGTCGGGTTTGCCTGTCATCCTGAGGACCGATCCTGTGCACGATGTCCACAGAGTTCGGGAGTTGTTCAGCAATATCCGGACACATTTGGGCGAACAGATCTATAATGGCCCTCTTGACATTTTCACCTTGTTTTTCTTTGATTCCTGCAACGCGCAAATTCCACTGTTGTTTGTACGAATCCATCTCTGAACACTTATGATGCAGCCATTCGTTTTCTTTCTCCAGACTGTCAACTTTGCCTTGCATTATATTCACGTTCCCCTTAACATCCTCAACTTGTGTGTTCATGAATTCCAAAGAAGCAGTGAGATCTCTTATTGACTGGGTGTTGTTTTTTACTGCATTTTCCACAGACTGCAGTTTCGCAATCAATTCCTCTTGCAAACGTCCAACTCTCTGTATGGCTGCTAACAGCACGCTGTTCGACACAAGTGGACTGTCAGAGGGTCTGGGTTTCTTAGCATGAGGCTCGGGCTCGGGAGTTGACGGTAATGCAGGCCCCTCTGCCACAGCATCAAAGTCATTTTCCAACGATTTCTTTGCATAGCTGTGTAAGGCTCATTTCAAATCACTGTTCAAGTCCATTGGATCACTTTCTTGACTCATTTTCCTTGGATTTTGGTTCGATTGTTTATCTTGTTCAATTTTTATCTTGCAGGCTAATTTCCTAGCACTCCGGATACAGGCTAGTTATCGTGTTAAAACTAAAGAGAAAAATAAACAACTTTTAAGGTTACTAAGAGCTTCAAATTAATAATAACAACGACGTATTAAAAGAAAGGATGATGTATTCTAACCGGTCCTTATCATATTAGACAAGCTTAAGTGAGTTAGTGCTTGACTATTTATCTGAGCTGAAAACACAATCCACCTCCTACGGCGCCATCTTGGCCCCTCCTCCTGCTATCTCTCCTCGTGCTTCAACCGTGGGCGGTCGCAAGCCAAGGTGGGCAAGGCCATGAATACTAATTTACGATGTGACGTAAGATCGTCTGGCTTTTCTGATACGCTCGTTTTCTTTCATAAGCTAATACAGGGAATGGGGGTAGAATTACGTTTTCACATGCAGCATGCAACTCGGGATGAACTATGGGATTTCAAAAAGAGTCAGTATTAAACGTTTTTGGTGGAAGGGCACCTTTAAGGATGTAAAATCGGCACCCCACTCTAACCCGGCACGTAGTGGTTCTGTGAGCGGAAAAGTGATTTCATTCGATCATAGTGGTGTAGCTGAACTGCTATTGGTGAAAACAACTCATGTCCCGCCTCCTTGGCGCAGGTTCGCGAGACGCGTTGTGAGAGATACAGTGTTTGTATGTACTGTATATACATGCACTGGGCGGGTATATAAAATTTGGGCTGCTTTTGCCAACATCTGGCGGTTTTTTAATATTGTGAAAACAGCACATCAAACTGTTATTTTATGGTTTAAAAACAGTACAAATACAAAATTTAGTAGGCCTATACTTCATTCACTCGTATTATGGTCATTCAATGAAAAAAATATTTAATCGCAGTAAGCTATTCAGTCGCTATAACAACGTGACGTCGTGATGTCACATCAACAAACCGTTGTGCGCCGACGCAGAAGCCTGAGGCAAAAGTTAAGCCCGCTCTCTCTCAACTCTGTTAGCATTTACTGACTGGCTTAAAAATATCTTTTCACGCGTTGTATGCTCTTGATCTGTGATCATTTAGCTGTCATACTGTACAGCTATAGTGCTGTGCGTCTTTCAGCACCACTGGTGTGGAGAGTGACTGTTCGTGTAAAAATCTAAATCTATGGTCTCCGTGTCCGTAGTAATCTTTTTACGTGTAAATAGCAGGTGGTTGATGTTACTGCTGTTGTGTTAACTCTTGGGCCTGGCACTGGGATACAGGAAGTGCATTTTTCCACATTTTCTGTGACATGCACGGTCTGTGATAAAATAGAACTTGCCATTTGGGCTTAAATGTTTAATACCGTAGCGTAATAAGAAGGACCAGTCGAGATGGTAAAATCCTCAGGGATGTTTATTATTACTCATCAACCGGCCGGAGCCTAAAACATTGCAGCCATAGAAGTAGGCCTACAACTCTTGGCGCATATAACACCAGAACCACAACATTCTAACCCCCAACCTCCCTGCCCCCGGCTACTAGTTCCCTACTCCAACCCCACAATACAAGGCAGACCCAATACATAGGAGACAGGGAGCAGGGCACAGTGAAAACACAGAACACAGTGGCATTACACAACACTTTATATTTGACTACGGGTCGTTACAATACTATAGATGCGTTTCAATCCACGTTTATTCAAAAATTAATTGTTTTCGTGTGAAAAACGTCATTGGGCGCTTTTTTGCTGAAGTGGGCGGGTTTTGTAACGTGATTGGGCGGATTTAGCTCAACCAAATCTGGCAACGCAGCTTGGCTCACACTGGACGGCAGGCACTCGAAGTGGGGGAGGAAAAAAGCAGCCTGCACAAACGCGCGCAAGCGATTAGGAACTTTCCCAGATAGCATTAGCTACTGGCGGCAGAGTTGGCGGTCCAACGGCTGCCGATAAAGGGCCGCCCTTGTGCCGCTTTTGAGCCACCGGCGGACCACCAGAGAACCGATGGTGGGCCACCAGCTTCTAATTGGCCTTATTTATGGCCTTTATGGTCTTATTTATGGCCATAATAATTCAAATGATGTACTAAAATAGTCATCTAATGCATTACAACACTTTCCATTTGCCCTCAATCAGAAAAAAATACACTTATTTACTGGGCTTTGCAAAGTTACCAAAATTTACCAAAGTAAAGACAGTGCCTGCCAATGAGCAACCTATAATGTGTTCTATAATAATCCAGTACAAACACATATCCTCAGCAACTATCACACAGACTCACCACACATAGGCTATTAGTTCAATACATTTTGTTTATTTTTTTACGTGAAAAAACTTTAATAATGGCCAACATGGCCTCATTGAAACAAGTTTTTGTTTGGTTGTTTTTGATTGGGTGAAATAAACATAAAATACATAAATAAACATAACATAAAAAACAAATGAACATTAAAAATAAATGCGTAGAGAAATTAAACATTACGCAACAACCTCCCCATCGCCATTCACCACCCTTTTCCGTCGGTCTTTTCTCCCTCCCTCCCTGTCAGCCGCCCCCTTCAAATACAAAGAAACTTCTTTCTGTAGCTCCTCTTCAGTGGCTGTGTTGACCACTCTCCGAACAGCTCCTGTTGTAAAAGAAAGAGAAAGTGAGATGTGTATGGATGAATATACAGGTGCTGGGCATAACATTAGAATATCGTGAAAAAGTTAATTTATTTCCATAATTCTATCAATAATGTTAAACTTTCATAGATTATAGATTCATGGCCCACATTTCAAACTATTTATTCTTACATATTTTGGGCTTCCAACTCCAAAAAAACAGGAATTAAGTATCTCACAAAATTAGAATATTTTCTGAAATCACCATTTTCTTTCAGAAAAAAAAAGAAATTCGGGTCACATCAAATCAGTTGAAATTCTGTACTTTCTAAATAACATGTCAATGTTTAATATTTGGTTAGAAATGTCTTTTACTTAATCACTGCCATGATGCGTTTAACATTGAAGTCAATGGCAGGGGCATTGCATGGGACTTATGGAAGCCCAGATATCCTTGATGCTTTACTGTCAGCTGTTTTTGTTTGTAGATCTGGTGACCCACACTTCCCTCTTGATTATACCCCATAGATTACCATACCATGTTTTGGTGTTATTGATATTCTAACTCACCAGACATAACATCCCATTCATTTTCAATGGGGTTTTATTTCTGGTGAGTTAGAATATCAAAAACACCAAAGCACCAAAACGTGGTATGGTAATCTCCATCAATGTGTATGCGTGCCCTCACAAAATGCTTTTTTTTGCCAGGGGTTATACAGGTCCTTCTAAAAAAAAATTAGCATATTGTGATAAAGTTAATTCTTTTCCATAATGTAATGATAAAAATTAAACTTTCATATATTTTAGATTCATTGCACACCAACTGACATATTTCAGGCCTTTTATTGTTTTAATACTAATGATTTTGGCATACAGCTCATGAAAACCCAAAATTACTATCTCAAAAAATTAGCATATCATGAAAAGGTTCATGCTGTCAGCTGTTTTTTGATCTGGTGACTCACGCTTCCCTCTTCATTATACCCCATAGATTTCCATACCACGTTTTGGTGCTTTGGTGGTTATGGGAATTCTAAATCACCAGACATAACATTCCATTGATTTTCAATGGGGTTTCATTTCTGGCAAACAATAAAAGGCCTGAAATATTTTTGAGAAGGACCTGTATACTTGAACACATTCACAACAGTTTCACAAAATCACTTACTGTGCAACACGCTCTTCAGGTGAAGGGACTTGAAAGCGACCTTTCCAGCTGCGCCTGTCCAATTAATTTGGAGCGCCAGGGACCTCCTGAAAGCCCGGCCCAGCATCCTCTTCACTGCGTCCTTGGTGGTTTTCCCACCCAAAATAGCAAGCATGTTCACCTGAAATGCAAAGACCAAAATTACCGTGGCATAACTCCCAGTCAAACATCTTAGCTGTTTTCGGCTTAAGCTGTTTTGCTATATGATGACAAAAATGGACAACATGTCATGTATTCAGCACAAAACGCTCCACTTGGGAATGAGATTCAAGTTTAACAACAAAACAAGGACGTAGATAACCTGGCTCTCAATATATGTTGTAGTCAACATTTAAATGTAGTGGAAGGGAAAAGAGATGTGAAACGCGACAGTTGTTTCAGATGCTCACATGGTCTCAGTTCCCGACATCCATTCCATGATTTGAATGGCATTTTTGAATCATTGAGTAGTCAACATTAAAGCAAGGCAGAGCCACATTCATTACGAGAGCCAGGCTAGGAATTGCATACCTACAAATCATATTGCAAAACATTTAAAAAGACATACCAGTTGATTTTTTAGGTCCCCATCAGATGCAAGCCGCCTCTCCAGCTCGTCCAGGTCCTCAACATTGCTCATTGGCATGTTGCTGTCTTCTACGAGGCCAAGATCTGCCACACCACCACCACCCAGCTTCTGTAGCATGGATGTGTTGACCGCCACCTGCTGCTTCACCTCCTTCAGCTCCTCCTCAATTGTGCGGAGGTGCTGCAGAACAAGTCTGCAAAAATCTATGAATCAAAAAGAATAGATTAGAATTGGTATGACACAAAAAGTGTATGTAATGTAAAGAAGTTGAGACTGAAATTGTTAATATTGGTGCCAGATTAATGAAAATGCAGTTCTACCTTGCTGGGGTGGTACTGGCAGAGATGTGGCCGAAGTTGACGGAGGAGAGGTGGTCTGACTTGTTAACCCTGTTGAACAGATTGGAAAATGAAAAGGCATACTTAGTGAGATGATTACTGCAATGGCAGGGTTCATACAACAATTTGTTACCTTTTTTACTACCATCAAGATGTTTTATACTACCAAAGCAAAAGGTGAAGAGTAAGGTAATGCAATACCTTTCCAAAACACAAACACATTTAACTACACCACATTCCACAATGAACAAAGCAGCTGGCATTTGGAGAGGGATGTGGACTGTCAATAGGCACAGTATTGTGTATTTACCAGCATGGCTGGAGTTGATAACATTGGCGGAGTGCTGTGGTGCAGCTGGCAGTGCAGTAACGGTGGTCAACTCTGTTGAACAGATTGGAAAAGTAAAGGCGTGTTTAGTGAAATGATTACTGCAATGGTATGACATTACACTTAACTGGCACATTTGTCCAAAGCAGCATAAAAAAAATTCCAATGAACAAAGCAATTGGCAATTGACGAGTATTTACCGGCATGGATGGCGTTAAAAAATGTTGCTGGGTGCTGTGGTGGAGCTGGCAGATTAATGGTCGGACCAGTCAATTCTGTTGAACAGATTGGAAAAGTAAAGGCGTGCTGAGTGAAATGACCAAACGATAACCAATAACCATTATGCCACCGCTAACCAAAGGTAGAAAAGAGGTGAAGATTTAATTGATTGTACCTCCACAATGTCTTCTGCCAGGCTCACTGTATGCTGTTTGAAAGAGATTAAGATTAGGTTAAAATGGTTTCCAACGCAACATGGATTTCAGCATGAACAAAGTCCCAGAGTTCATAAAGCAAATTATGTATTTACCCGCATGGCTTGTGCTAAATTTGCTGCCTTTTTACTACCATCAAGATGTTTTATACTACCAAAGCAAAAGGTGAAGAGTAAGGTAATGCAATACCTTTCCAAAACACAAACACATTTAACTACACCACATTCCACAATGAACAAAGCAGCTGGCATTTGGAGAGGGATGTGGACTGTCAATAGGCACAGTATTGTGTATTTACCAGCATGGCTGGAGTTGATAACATTGGCGGAGTGCTGTGGTGCAGCTGGCAGTGCAGTAACGGTGGTCAACTCTGTTGAACAGATTGGAAAAGTAAAGGCGTGTTTAGTGAAATGATTACTGCAATGGTATGACATTACACTTAACGGGCACTTTTAAAGCAACTTATAAAATGAACAATGAACAAAGCAATGGTATGCAGAGGGCATGGTGGCAAATGTGTGTGCACAAAAAGTCAAAGAGACCATGATAGAGAGAGGAGATAAAGACCATGACGAAGCAATAAATATATAAAGAACATGGAATTTCTTTTCAGGGAGATCACTAACCTGTATTTGGAATAGTTTTTTTTTTACTGGTGCTCTTGGGATTTTTGGAGGCAGGGGGAGATTCTGATGGTCATCGTCTTCACTCAAGTAGTCGGGCAGGGAAAATTTCATATTTGGCCTTGAGATGACACAAATTACAAAGAGTTAAGGGCAATATCATTGGTGAATTTATGGTTAGTTATAAATGGCATAATGTTACACAGGTAAACACATACTCTGCCTTTCTATAAATAACTAACTAAATAAGAAGTATTATTATTATTGTTATTATTTTAAAAAAAGACATCCGTGTGGCACCAGATTTTCTTCCCTTTTAATATAATATTGCACATCATTATGAAAAAATATGATCTTACTTCCTTTTTCTTTTCACGTCATCATCGGTGGAATCCAATGACTCTCCTTTTTTTGCCTTCACATAGAAATTGTGGGCCTTTTCATACGTGTCTATATGAAACAACAACAAAATCAAACAAACAACATTCAAATAGTTAACCTGAAACATTTTCTCCCAAAGCGAAACACTGCATTATGATGTGTAAATATACACAAATCCTACCTTTGACTTTGAGAATAACTACTGGGTGCAAGGTCCATGTCTGGGGGTCAGGGGATTCATTTGCTACGGCAGCCTTCTTGACTTTTTCTTGAGATGGGTATGGTGGCCAATAGCATTTATTATTTGATTGAATCCATGTGTTGGGTACAGTAAAAATGAACCCCTCCTCGGGGAAGGACACAACTAAATACATAATAAATAAAAATAAATAAAATAAATCAAATAAAAATATCTTGTATGATGTATCTTGTATGTCTGTTGAAGGGAGAAATAGTGACATGTTAATGCTCAATACATATATAATAATATAATAACAATTGCTACAGCAATTCCACATGAGTTTGGACACTTGTGAATACAAAATTATCTACTATAATTTCTAAAACATTCAATCCATTCATGAGATTTAGGATATGTGCAGATACAACATATCAGCTGTTAAAACTGAACAAAACTGTGACACTCACGCGAACATACAAAACAGCAGTCCTACTGGTGTACCATTGGTAGCCCAGCAAAACCATCCTTAACTGGAAGGAGGACATATTTCCTCTTTATGTGTGCAGCTAGAGTGTGGTGCAGTTGGGGTGTCAGGGCAGATAGATGATAGATGCCAACTTCAGAGGATTCAAGGGGATAGTGGAAGAGGTTGCAGAGCTTTGTGAATGGCCTAAACACTATGTGGACGTCTGCCTTGTTGTCAACTACGATGTTCTCAATTACCACTATCTTTCCCCCAGCTAGCTCCACACAACGGTCACTGGCTGAAACCTGAATGACGGCCCTCTGAACAGTCATTTTTTTGAACTGTTTGATGACACTAATATGAGGTGGTACAGGGCCAGTGAAATGCTCGATGGATAGACTGGACTTCACACTAGTAACACACTTGCTGGACTTAAAGCTCCTCTCAGACAAGCGGCGGATGACCTGTTCTAGTGGCTTGTTTGGCTTTCTGATCATGTGTTTTAGCTGCCCAAGGAAGTTCTCAAATGGGAAGCATGATACGTTGTCTAACACTCCATACTTCTCTGTTTGTGCACTAAGGTGAACTAATGCATGCATGTTGTACCCAACGTACTCCCTACCATAGACTTCGCTGCAGTGCTTTACAAATGCCAAGAGTAGGGTGTGGGCATAGTCTGCCTTATCTCCCACTAAAGTGACACTAAGTAAGATGGTCATGGCCACAGACAGCAACATAAAGTTGTCATAAATTGGTGTCGGCACTCTACCCTTTAAGCATGCTGGCCCAGTATATAGTAGGAATGAGCGAAGCTCAGTAGCTTTCCATCTCTCAAATTCGGACAGAGGTCGGGGCTTACGGTTGAACTCACTTGGAAGATGGGAACGATAGCGCAAGAGTTCAGTTGACAGCTCTTGTACAGCAGGCGTACCTATGCGAGTGTGTAATGGTTTTTTCATCCAGAAGTACAAAAGTTTCCGCACTACCCCTAAGCAAACCACATGCATGTAGTCATGAGGAAACTGTGTGACCATTCCTATAGACAGAAGGCTGAATGGACTAAATCCAGTGAAATGCTGATCATCATTTAATTCCTCCAAATTATCACTGTCTAGTCGAGCAGGTGCATCAAGTTGTGGAAATGTCATCCTACCCTGATAGGTTACTCCCTTTAGATGGCATTTGTGACAGCTAAAAAATCCTGTGTGACCCTTTGAACTTCGGATAAACGCACGTGCAGGTGCATCACAAACTACTGCAGACAGGGCGACTGAAACAGAGGCACCCTGGTAACAGAAGCCATCTCTCTCCAGAAGACCTACGTCACTAACAAAGTCTGTCAGAAAATCAAGGGTTGTCGGTTTGTGATTTCCAAAGTAAATTCCTATAACAAAAGGATCCTTATTTGTTTGTACCTGATTTTTGAAACACTCAATTAGTCCTAAAATTGGCCAGAACTGGGCATTTGAACTTTTGTAGAGGGGCAGGCCATCAATGTTCACTTGTATTGTTAAAGGCAAAGGATTGTTGTTTTCGGAAAGATGAGACGAAATGGCGTCATTAAAACCGAAATGATAGTAAGTACCACCTGAAACACTTTTAACATCATGAGTGGTTTTTGTTTTCAGTAATGTTCTTGGATCTTTTGGCAACCCATGAATTTTGCCAGACAGAATGGATAGTAGATCTCCTAACGCAGCATGGCTGATCCTTCTCCTAACTGCCCACTGTGCTAACTGACTTTGTGTGTCGTCGCTGTCATGATCATCATCATCATCATCATCGTCATTCTCGTCATCATCATCACTCACTCCACCATCACTATCATCATCATTGTCATGGGCCTGCTCACACACTGCAGTGCTGCTCTGTCCTGGTAGGACATAGTCCCCACTACCCTCATGGGAAAATTGTACCCTGGCCTCAGTCACTTCATAAACCCCTTCCCCCCCACACTTTGCTGAAGAGGAAGCGAGGCTCTGTAAATCCATTTCCACCCCTCTAGCTATTCTTCTACGTTTGCTCCAGTAACTGGACATTGTGCCACGAGTGTTGCCTATTAAATTAAATTCCGAAATTACCTTACAGTGTATGCCTACAGACTGTTGTTGGTCACCTATAAAGAGAGAAAAAAAACACATCACTATCTGTTCTTCACAACAGCTGCATCAACTCACTCTCTCACATACACACACACACACACACACACAGCTGTGAAAATTGTGATGGCCTAAAAAAGACAAAGTAGGCCTAATATGTTGTGTAATATGCTCAGGGTGTTGGAATGGTTTATAACCCTACATGTAACCATTTCCTCATTTCCATATATAGTAAGCCTAACATCCCCTCTTCGTGATGTATATTTATTTATCATGAAGTAGCCTATTTTGAATATTTGACCTTTCAGCTGCCTAGCTCTCTGTGGCAATGTAGTTTGTGTCCATCCCATCCACTAGGTGGACCCCGGTACTAACACGACTTAGGTTCATCAGTGAATCAGAGTCAGAGTACCTACAGTAGGATGTGCGCGCGTTCTGTTTATGAATGCTATCATGCATACGATAAAAAAACAACAACAACAAAAACTAAACATAACGTGTTAAATTAAGTACATTTATTAAATGACGCGGAGTTAATTTACGACACACAACACCGTCCTTGGAGGGGGGCAGGACGTGAAGATCTAGTTCCATTGATTTCAGCTGGTGGTGAGTCTAGCGAGTTGTGTGCAGTTATATTGATCGCAGCTGGTGATGAGTGTAACGACTTGTGTGCAGAACTAGTCCTCTAGGACTATCACTACACATCCGTTGGATGTCTTAAAACACAAACAGTAGCAGCTGACAGAAACAAAACAGAAACGTGTGGGGCTAGCAAATGGGTATGATAAAACAGCCAAGGCTTGTTCGAGAGAGGGTGGCCTACCAGAGTTGGTGAAACTAAAACGGAGCTGTAATTAACCACTTGTTGGTGACAGGACCTGTGTTAAACCTCATACGCCATCAATAAAACCCAGTAGTCTTAATTTCGAAAAAGTTATACTGTGATTTGTCTTTGCCCATCAACCCACGACATCTAAAACTGCTTGTTGATCAATACCCCATTTCTCGATAGCATCGTTGCTAGCATCGTTGCGTTTCCTATGGGAAATTGTATTGCAACCAAGTAAGTTGCTAACTTAGTTAGCAACGATGTTGTCGAGAAACTAACACCAGAAGGCTAGCCAAATTGTTTTTGTTTGTTTACATTTATCATGTGTGAGTAAAATATTCCAGCGCAGCCACTTATTCGATATGTACTTTGTTTATCCTACTGGCCTACGATTTGGTAACTCTACAAGCCGGCTTAGCTTGTAGTTAACCACACACTAGAAAAATACCTACATTACTCTAATAAAATTTAGCATCAAACTGCTAACACAGTGACAGTGGAAATGACATAGTCATCCAGAACATCAACATTTACCTCAGATATGTCGAAAAATTGATAAGAAAATACATAAATTACACTGTAATAACATTTAGCATCAAACTGCTTACACAGCGAGCATGGAAATGCCACAGAATTACCTAAAATGCTAACATTTACCTCAGATGTGTTGAAAAATTATTAGGAACATACTTATTTTACACTGTAATTACATTTAACCTCAAACTGCTAACACAGTGACAGTGGAAATGACATAGTCATCCAGAACATCAACATTTACCTCAGATATGTCGAAAA
>JAPEKO010096865.1:0-12028 GCA_027576075.1 Cathorops hypophthalmus
CGAACCTCGGATTCAGGAGGAACAATGCGGTTTTCGTCCTGGTCGCGGAACACTGGACCAGCTCTTCACCCTTCATACACTGTAAAATCCGATAAGTAGACCTTACTTGAAAAAAGCTAGGACACCGATTGCCTTGAAAAAACGGACTAAGGTGGACTGAGAATCTAAAGTTAAACTTAGAAGCAATTGCTCAGTGTAGTGTACAGTAAATTCCCCTTTCATCTAAATAGGAATAGCAAGTTAAGAATACTTCAATTTTCATTCATTAAACCTGTGTTGTGAAGCTGTGAAAACTTATCAGTCAGTCCCTCTAATGTGAAATATGTTGTAACCTTTACTTTAAGAGTAAGTTGATCTTACTTGGTAAAACGAAGGACACCGATTGCCTTGAAATGAGCAAGTAAATAACACTTGCATCACAAGTTGATCTTACTTGGTAAAACGAAGGACACCGATTGCCTTGAAATGAGCAAGTAAATAATACTTGCATGCACAAGTTACAGTAAAAACAGGTTCTATTCTACAAAAACGACATTTAAACTTTCATGACAAACAATTTGAATATTTATTAAATATGAAAACTCAAAGGCACAACAATTGCTCAATTGCTGGGGAAAATAAACTTTACAACTTTTGCAGCAAAAGTCATGTGACTGCATAGTGTAACTGGCATTTAAATGGTTTTCAGTAAGCACTTCTTTCTGTCCATCTGTTCAGTCTTGTTTGTATATATTAAACTTTTAAAACGTCTTAAACCACAAGGAACGTGCTTGGTTGAGATACTACTCAGCTAAAAGTGGTTACTGCCCATAGGAAAGCTCATCTGTGGCTGAATCTTGTCTCTGAGATATATTGAGCTTCTCATTTTCATATCGTTCTGTGATCAATTGTTTCTTGTTTACTTTTCTTTTTATTTTATCACAGACTAAATGAAGTTCAAGGTGTTTCTCAATGATTTTGGATAGTCTAGGTTAAGTGTGTACTACAATCCAAACAGAGAAAAGTTAGAAGTAATCCAGACAATTAATCACAGAACAACATGAAAATGAGAAGATCAAATGTCTCAGAGACAGGATTCAACCACAGACACGCAACACCTCTTTCATATAGGTGTGTTTCAATCACAGAAATTGAGCTAATAATGTGGTTATTGCATTTCAATCACAAAAGATAAATTTTCCTAGTAGCAGGAAAGAACAAGTTAAAAAGAAAAAAAGTTAAACCACTTCTGACAGTGAGTGCTGTCTCTACTGTCTTCCAAGCAAACAGACACGATTCTTTACATCGCATAAAACACAACTATAAAAGAACTGAACAGCATCTGAACGACAACCATGATCAGTGCTTCTATAATGTGTCTTCCAAGTGTAGTTAACACAGACACATGATTCTTTAAGTCACATATCGAGACAAACAGTAAAGCTGAACAACAGTTATGCTCCAAATGTTGACAAATTTTAACTCAGCAGCAAGTTCTTAAGACTTTGCAACTTCGGAGTTAGCTTGTTCTGCCCCAATCCAAACATCACACGCTGAACGAAGTTTAAGGTGTTTCTCAATGATTTTGGATAGTCTAGGTTAAGGGCGTATGACAAACCAAACAGCAGGCAAAAGGCCTCAGGCAGTGTTTTCAGGCTATCCATTACAAGACTTCCCTCAATGATAATACCAATTGACACTGGCTCCAGGTAGAGGAGGTTGGGTACGGGTGGGCTGCCATCGTCTTCAATGACAGTCAAAATCCCAAAGGAGACATTGGCCCACACCGCGTCACTGTCAGAATCCTGTAAAACAAATAGCAGTACAATTGCAAAAGGTAAATACAGGGTGGCCCAATAAAGGATAGCTTTTAAATGCTTACATTGTGGAATGAAAAATACATTCCATGCATTACTTTAATACATTCAACAGTTCCTGATCCATTATTTAATTTGTAAACAATAATGGAATTTCACATTTAAGTAGGTTTAGAAAATCATTTTATAGTATTACATTATTTTTTGGGGGATGTAAATGACATTAAAGTTATAATACATAAACTACTGTACACAGCTAAAAAAGGGAACACCAAAACAACGCAATGTCACTCCAAGTCAATCATACTTCTGTGATATCAGCCTGTCCAGTTATGAAGCTGCACCGATTGTGAATCCATTTGACCTACTGTTGTGCAAAAACAAGGGGTAGAATGTAGAGACAATAAGCAAAAGATTTCCCAAAGCAAGAGTTACTTCGCAGGTGGTTTCCACAGACCATTTCTCTTTTCTTGCTGTTTTTTGGTCACACATGCATTTTGTCAGTGTCCCACCCCTGGAGGTACCATGAGGTGTTCACCATCAATCAAGTAGTGCTGCTTTCTTTCTCTCTGTGGAAGCAGCTACACTACACCCCACTGGCACAAGCGTATGCACTACCTTGGACACTTAACTGCACTAAGGGTCACCTAACACAGAACAATAAGCCACTACACCCTAACACAGAACAATCACCCACTACACCCCTGGCATAGCTGCTTTGTACTACCTTGCACGTTTTACTGCACTGAGGGACTCTTAACACAGGACTTTTACTGCACTGTGTGTGTGTGTGTGTGTGTGTGTGTGTGTGTGTGTGTGTGTGTGTGTGTGTGTGTGAGAAAGAGAGTGAGAGAGCGCGTGTATGAACTGCTGTAAGGCTGATTGCTGTACTCAAGTGTATGCTATATGTTTACTGCAATGTACACCTTAATTTCCTTTGGGATTAATAAAAGTACTCTACTCTAATCCAAGACAGAACATCAATGTGTGCTGTGGCAAAAAAGTCCCCCGGCATAGTCTGCAGATCATAGGAGAGATGCCAGTACACCCGAGACATGGATGAGGCATGTGTCATGGCATCTCCTCCATGCTCTTGACACTGTGCTGGGGACACAGCAAACCTTTTTTGCCACTGCACACACTTACAGTGGCTCTCAAAAGTCTACACGCCCCTCTTCAAATGTCAGGTTTTTGTGATGTAAGAAAATGACCAAAAGACAAATAAATTCACAGCTTTTCTACCTTCAATTTAAACTTTTAACCTGTACAATGCAATTCAGAAACAAAGTTAAAGCTTTAAAGGGAAACAATAGAAAATAAAATACCTCAATGAACATGGTTGCATAAATATACACACCCTTAAACTAATACCTTGTTGCAGCACCTTTGGCTTTCATTACAGCACACAGTCCTTTGAGGGTAACAATCTATCAGCATGACACACGTTGTTATGGCAATATTTGTTCACCCCTCTTTGCAAAAGCCCTCCAAATCAGACAGATTGCGAGTGCATCTCCTGTGCACAGTCCTCCTCAGATCACCCAACTGATGTTCAATGGGATACAGGTCTGAACTCTGTCTGGGCCATTCCAAAACCTCAATCTTATTCTGGTGAAGCCATTCTTTTGTAGATTTAGGCGTGTGCTTAGAGAAATTGTCGTTCTGAAAGATTAGTTCCTCGTCAACTTCACCTTTCTACCAGGGGGCCGAAGGTTTTGTGCCTCTACCATGGCCCCTGTGGAAATGTTCATAATTCCCTCCTCCCTAATGAAGGCCCCAGTTACAGCTGAAGAAAATCAGCACAAAAGCACAATGCTGCCACCACCATACTTCACGTTAGGTATGGTGTTATTGGGGTGATGTTTTGCGCCAAATATACCCTTTGGAATTATGACCAAAAAGTTCAATCTTGGTGGAGTAAATTTTGCAAAAATACTTCTGTTATCTCCCAAATGCATGTGGGAAGATATGTTATGGTCTGGTGAAACCGAGGTTTAACATTTTGGACATAATCCCAAAAAGGTATGTTTGGCATAAAAACAACACTACATTGCCATGCGTAAAGTGAAGCATGGTGGTGGCAGCATCATGCTATGTGACTGTTGTTCTTCAGCTGTAACTAGGGCTTTAGTCAGGGAGGAGGGAATTATGAACAGTTCCACAGGGGCCATTGTAGTGGCACAAAACCTTCTGCCCCCTGTTAGAAAGGTGATGATGCGGATGAACTTAATCTTTCAGAACGACAATTACCTTAGGTACATGCCTAAATCAACAAAAAATGGCTTCAACAGAATAAGATTGAGGTTCTGGAATGGCCCAGACAGAGTTCAGACCTGTATGACACGGAACATCTGTTGGGCGATCTGAGGAGGACTGTGCAGATAAGAAGCATTCGCAATCTGTCAGATTTGGAGTGCTTTTGCAAAGATAAGTGGACAAATATTGTCACATCAACGTTTGCCATGCTGATAGACTCTTATCCAAAAAGACTTAGTGCTGTAATAGAAGCCAAAGGTACTGCAACAAGGTATTAGTTTAAGGGTGTGCATATTTATGCAACCATGTTAATTGAAGTTTTTGATTTTCTATTCTTTCCCTTTAAAGCATTGAGTTTGTTTTTCAATTGCATTGTGTAGGATAATAGTTTAGATTTAAGTGGGAAAATTTGTGAAATTATTTGTCTGTCATTTTTTACGTAACAAAAACCTGAAATTTGAACAGGGGTGTGTAGACTTTTGAGAGGCACTGTATGTGTCATTTTGGATGAGCAGCAATATCTGAGCAACTTCAGAGCGTGATGGACACCGCCTCATCGTACCTCTAGGGGTGGGAAACTGTCACTTGCATAGTACATATTTTTAGTGCACATCTTGGTTATTACCTCTACATTCTACCGATTTCTTGTTATACTTGCTCAAATGTAATCAAAATGTATTCCCAATCAGTGTTTGTTGCTAACCGGACAGGCTGATATCACAGAATGCTTGACTTGGAGTTGCATTGCATTTGTGGAATGGCATTGCATTGAAGCAGTACATTTTCAGCTAATTGTGCTACATCCATAACTTACCAAGCAGGTGTTGTAAAAGTCTGCGGGGTCATCACCAAGAAGGATTGGGAGACCGCGGAGTACTAGTGTGCGTAGAGCCACCACATCTTGTGTCTAGAAATGAACAACACCAAATACATTGCATTACTGATGTCATAGTAGGAATCACTTTTACAGCATCACAACATGTAATGTACAAAATTTCAATGTGGTCTTGTCTATGACTTGTATGAGTCATTTCATGTGACGGACTCTTAGGGGCCCGACCAGCATGGATTTTAATGTAAGGTAGACTCCTAAAACTGCATACAAATCTGACACCAATATTAAGGAAGAAGCAGGCTACGAGAGTAAATTACAGTAGGTGGGTGGTAGACCATGCTAGCCTGGTGACCCGCCCATAATATTTCTCTTCATTCCTATTCATATTCTGGCGATGGTTGTCTGGGGAGGGTTTAGTCGTCCTCTAGGCGGGCGGCCAATAAGCAAGTGCAATCCTCCCACCCCTACAATTGACCCAAATGATAAAATGACAAATGATAAAAACGGCATCAATGCAATGTTGTAAAGTAGTATTATTGATTTAGAGAACAATACCCCGAACTACACATGAGTACTCACACTTGACACTACATCCAAATTAGCATTAGAAATTAGGGTAGAGTATCAGGTGAAGTAGTCATATCAGGTTGGGTTCTCTTATACCACCCACATAATTCACTTTCTTAGTCTGCTTTACCTTACCATTGGCCAGATTTGTGCAAATGCAGTTCTGGGTTCTACCTCGTCACTAAAAAGGGAGACCAAGTTTCATTAAAATCTGTGTTCGGGCCCCTAAGTGTTAGATTTATCATGGAATGGCTCACATAGGTTGTCTATTCAGAGCGTGTACGCCCTACTTACCTTTAGATTAGTTTGTCCTACGAGTCCTCTGAGTCTCTCTCCAACAACGCCATGTTTTGACTTGAAGATCTCGATAAAACGGGGAGTATAGCGATCAAGGAAATCAAAGAAGTCCTTCAAATTGGTGGCAGCAACTCTGTTGAATTCTGAGACCACCTGTGAAATACAGCGAAAACAGAATATTCCGCATATTAGCAAAGGTGACAGTAACAGATTCAGGCAAACTAAGTATCTTCTGAACTCAATTTTAGTTAACTTCCTATTGCTCTAGCCTAGTCTGAATATACTTTTCTACTAGTCTAATTCCTGCAAAGGGTCTGCACCAGTTCAGCATTATTCAGTTTACTTTTGTGGCAAAGTTTGTTAATTTCCCTTCAGAAAGTACTCTCTGAACTGAAACACCTGCAACAAAAACACCCATTTTAATCACATGAAACTAAGCAAACACTTACCTGTCTCTCTGTAAAGAGAGCGGGCCAACGTTCCTTCAATGTTGCAACTGGCGTTTCAGCCTCCACTATCTCCCGTCTCCTGGCAGAAAACGTCTGATCCATCCTTGTTGCAACCAAGGTTGCATTTGGAGTCTTCTTTTTCATTTCTTCAGCAAGTACTAGTCTCACAGCCTCAAGGCTTTCTGCATTCTCCCGCTCTGGAATTTCAGGTAAGAAGTTAACCTCACATCTTCTAGGCCTCTTCAACCCTCTTGAAACTGGACTGTCTCCTTGGCTTCCTTTGCCACTGTTAATAGCCACTTCAGCACATCCTGCCTTGCGTAGCTTGGTCCGAAAATTTCCCATTTTGAAGTACAAGCTGTTTTTCCAGCCAGAGCAGCCATCAGTACATCCTGGTTCGGTCAGGCAGGGATGTTTGGCTATCAGGGCCCGAGCGACTGAGCGAAGGCGGTCTTCAGTAGGATACGTGTCAAATTTGTAGATTTCTTCTGCAAGGACTTGCAGAATGTTTCGTTTCATGTCCCAAGGACACCTGAATGTTTTGTTGTCCTTCAGGTAAGCAAGGTTAGCCTGTCTCAGCCTAAACTCCACATCTACTGAAAATGTTGGAATACTGAAAAACTCAGGCCAGCCCTGTGTTCTGGATGATGAAGGTGATATAATCACCGTGTCAGCGGAACTGATGGAGGCCTCTGATGGGCTGCGTGTAAGCTCTGGAGCCGATGAAGTTTGCAAGTGAACGACTTTGACAGTTGCGGGAGCTGGCAGGTCCTCGATGTTGTCAAGGTTGCATAAGGCATTATTGAAGTCGGGATCCTCATACATCAGGTTGAAGTCATAGTTCAAATTGCAGTGTTCTTCAATGATTGCTTTAAGTCCCTCTAAAGTTTGAGGCTTCACATCCAATGTGAGTTTTTTGACATGTTCATCGTTGACAATCACTCTGATCTTGAATCGTTCCATGGCCTTGAGGGGAGGAAACGCAAATAATTTTAGTATTCAGTATAAACTGTGTCTTGATTTACTGTCATTACTGTATTCAAAGCCCCGTTTGTGTTAACTGCATTGTGTCACCCAGAAAAAGAATGATTAACTATTTACACTAGGTACAACACTAATGCAACACTCAACTTTTAACTAACAACTAGCAGGGCCATGCACTCAAATGCCTCAAATCCAAATGTCTACACTGTACCACCAGTTTTACTTAAAGCATTACATAACGTTTCAGAACCACATATATTTTTCCTTTGACTTTGTATGGAGATAAGGGGAAAACATCATTCAACTCAGAAAAATGAGTCACAGTGAGGTCCCCTGCTCCACTACTACAGAGTTCATAGGCACGAAGATGCTCAGTGTACCAAGATGTCAGCAACTTGCAGACAAACACAATATCTGTATTGATAACAACGATGTGTGTGATTTGCCTAAACTCCGGAAGGCCAGCAACTTTGCCTACTGAGATGATCATATCTGCACTATACTTAACACCATGAACACATGCAGACGATGCAACCAACACAGTATTTTGATTGCCATTTCGAAGCTGTAGCAAACTCTGAACATTGTCGGGGAAAGATTTCAACAGGACAGACTGGACCTTATCAATTTCCACAGCAGGCTTGAAAAACACAGAGGAATCTAAATAAAGACCCATTGTTTTTTGATGTTTAACAGCCATAGTTAGAGCCACATTCTTGAAATTCCGAGTGTCATGTATGACCTGTTTGAAAAATTTGTGTTTACCCTCATAGCGCATGGTCCATACATCTATGAGAGGGCCAAAGACCTTCACCATCTGAGGATAATGTTCGATGAAATGATGTTTTGGACGAAGTTTGTAATTTGGAAATGTTTTCTGCAGCAACTCCCTATGCTCACAAATTTTGCAATCAAGAAAGTGGATCAATTCGTCAGTGAAGTGGGATGACATTACGATCTCCACTACATCTTTAAGAAGCATCAGGGTCTCCCATGCTTCATCTCCCTCAGGGATGCTGTGACCCACCATCAAAGGTAGTAGTCTGAGGAGAGACCAGTTTTCGTGGCCATTACCACCGATCGATCCCTTTGACATGAAATTCTTTGGAACTTTTTGAGGTTGGTTAACCTTATCAGAGAATGTGTATGGAAATTTACGAATGGCCTCATTTACTGTGTCAAGGGAAACATACTTCCGAGCTATGAAATTTTGAAGGCATAATCCCAGTTCTACTGGCACAACACCTTCCAAGAAATCATGCAAAATATCAGGTGGAAAAGAATCCACCACATGAAAGTATGTCAACTTATCACTCAAAGGGCATCCCCTTTTCACACCATAATGTTTTGCCATTGTATGGTCATGGAGCACTTCTTGGACATGTCTGTCATGACTCTCTCTTGTCCTGAGCTGGTATAGACCTGATCCAACCTCCTTATCCTGAACATCCTTTCGATGAGACAAACAAAAACGACAAAAGTGATCTGCGGAGAAACTCTCCTGGAAACCTGCCAAAGAGTGAGCACCCAAGTTGTCGGCTGATATGTACAAAACAGTGCCTTTCACACTCGCTGCCAACTGCTCAACAAAAACGCCATGTTCTTCAAGAGTCACAAGATCTTTAATGAGAGGATGAAGTATTTCCTCGTAGCCATATTTTTGGATATCGCTATCCTTACACAACAGACCAAGCTGAATAGTATGGAGTGCAGACCGGTATTTGGAGTCAAGATTAGCTAGAGTCCAATAAACAGCACACAGCTTGTGCTTTTTCTTAGATGTTCCTAGAGGGTTCGCGATTTCCAGCGAATCTATATATAACCCCAGAACAATCCTAAATTCATCCACATTCAGAATAGGATTACCTTTGAAACAAGTGCCATCTCTGAATGAGTGGTAGCCTTCAGGTGAAGTCTCTGGATGCAGTGCCTTCTCCAACATGTCGTTGTGGCTCAGCAAAGCTTGAAGCATCTTCAGTATGGGAACATAGACAAAAGAATTACCACTTTTATCAAGAGGATATTCGACTGGAAAAATAACTGGAAATTGCTGTGCTATGTAAGATGCTCTCTTGCAAGCTGTTGATAGAGATCCATCTTTATCTGTATGTTTCAACAGGACATTGTTTTGCAGAACAGCATTCATTATTTCACTGACGACATAATTAACATCCACATTAACACAATACTGCTTTACAATGTCTTGGATTGCAGTCTGTAAGACTGGCTGTGACAGTAAATGAATCTGATTAAGAGACTGAATTACTTCTTGCACAGCATACTCCGGAACATGTAGGACAGTTTGCATTTTCAAAAAAAGCACAGCAAGGTTATGCTCTAACTGATTTTCAAGATCATTTATGCTGTCTGCTGAGCACACATCCTTACATAGTGTGTCATCTTGTTCAGATGCCCATTCGCCATTTTCAGACTGTTGATCTCCATCTTGTGATGGAACTGTTCTGACTTCAGGTTTAAATGGAGCAGCACACTCACTATGCACTCTGCTTTTATGTGCATTAAATGTTGAATATACACGGGTATCAAAGTCACAGCCTTCATATGGGCACGGGACCTTTTGCCTCAACTTTAAATGACGACGCATATGTGTGAAAAACTCGGTTTCAGTGCAAGGCTCGCTGAATTCACATGCCTGACAATTAAACAGTGCAACCACTGTATTCGTTTGTCTAACGTCTGTCTCTCTGTGCAGCTTGGCCAAGTGCACTTTGAGAGCATTAAATGACTTAAACATGCATACACAATCCATGTGAAGACAAGGGATTGGTTGTTGACGAGTAAGCCCGCCATGTCTAAGACGATAGTGCTGGAATAACTGGCCTCTTTTGTCTGTCGAAAACGTGCAACGCTTACAATCCCACTGCATGGTCCCACGGTCATTCGAATATTATGTCAACATGGATTCCGTATACAATACCACACACTTACAAATTAACCAAACCAAAGATTTTCTTAGACTGTCTCTGACCAAACAACTGTAATGTTGCACAATGTACATACACGTTGAGGAAAAGACACCGGCAACGCCTGCGCGGGCTGGTTATAACATGCCCGGGCAAGTGCCATCAATTCAGTTCACTGACTTTTTGGAAAAAAAAAATGCCATCTGTCATAACCGCTTAGGCTACCATAAAGTCTACAAAACGAACATTTGTGATGTTTATTTTTAACATTCTGAATTCATAGTGGTTCTTGAGGGAAAACAACACAACAAATACCAGTTTATGACAATCCAGGACTCCAACGAAGTTTGCTCTTTTCATCTCCACATGTCTGCTGGTCTCCTGCTTCCTCCCGCTCGTTTCCTTTTCTTCCTTTATCTTGACCAATCCATGAAGAAATTGCACGTGATGGCGCCCCCTTGTGGAAATAATACTGTTGGAGTTACTTGACTAATTCAAGCTGAGCTTAATCCAGTTCAAAAGTAATTTGTTTTTTCCCCTTTCTAAGTAACTGTTACTGTAACCTAACCATTAAGATGCTCAGATTTATGACTGTGAGTAAAGTAAACTAACCAAATGCAAGTAAACCCTATTGTTGGATTTTACAGTGTACACAAATTTGTTTTTGGGATTGAATGAATTGATATGGGGGTGGCACGGTGGTGTAGTGGTTAGCGCTGTCGCCTCACAGCAAGAAGGTCCTGGGTTTGAGCCCAGCGGCTGACGGGGGCCTTTCTGTGTGGAGTTTGCATGTTCTCCCCATGGGTTTCATCCAGGTGCTCTGGTTTCCCCCAAAGTCCAAAGACATGCAGGTTAGGCTAAATGTCGGCTCTAAAGTGACCGTGAGTGTGAATGGTTGTTTGTGCCTATGTGTCAGTCCTTCTGACTTGTCCAGGGTGTACCCTACCTCTCACCCATAGTCAGCTGGGATAGGCTCCAGCTTGCCTGCGACCCTGTACAGGATAAGCAACTACAGATGATGGATGGATGGATGGATGGATGGAGTTCAAAAACTGGCTCTCACTCAGGAACCCCCATCCTCTTTAAACCAGCAAGCTAATTGCATGAAAATGGTTGTAAAATGACTTGTGGAAACCAGAACTTTCTCAATTTTGTACCTATGAGCTGTGCCTATTTGCATATCTGCTTCATGGCTCCACATGGAAATGAATTACCAACAAAAGTGAAAAATCTGATTGTGAGACTTCACAAAGATGGAAAAGGATACAGAAGATCACTGATGAACTAAAAATCACATGAAACACAGCTGCAGCAGTAATCAGGAGGTATAGAACGAGCCACAGTACTACTAATCAAAGCCATAGTTGCTGTCCTCCTAAAATAACATCATGGATAATTTGCTATTTGCATGAGTTAGCTCAGAAGATCAGATGAGCAAGTGCATCAGACTTGACACAGGGTATATCTGTAGAAACTGGAGTTTCTGTGACAGCTCAGCCAGTCCGAAAGACATTATATAACACTGAATGTAAGTGGCATCAACCTCGGTGGATGGCATCCAAAGGGAAAAAAAAAAAAACTTTCTTATTCTTTGGAACAAACCTATAAGATTAAACATTGCTAAAGAATCCAAAAAGAAACCTGGTACATATTTGGAGCACATTCTTTGGTCAGATAAGATCAAGATAAATTTGTTCAGCTCAAATGTGGTCCAGCTCAGGGATCTCCCTAAAGAATGGAACAGTGGCGGTGCACCATTCTGTCCTTTTTCTGGCGCCATCCTGTTAATTTTCAGAAATAGGGTCTTTATACCCCATTTCCCAAGCCGCGCGATCTTCCCGTCCGGCGCCATTTTCTTTTCTTCCTCTCGCGGAAGCGGCGAAATCTCGCGATGTTTGGAAGGAGCGAGACTCGAATCGC
>JAPEKO010098784.1:0-12016 GCA_027576075.1 Cathorops hypophthalmus
CATTTCTCTTTCCATCGACTCCATAATAAAACAACTTGCATCCATCTCCAATGTTCTTGGCCTTGCTTCCTTTCCACATCATTTCCTGCACACACAATGTCCAACTTCCTTCTTTCCATCATACCTGCTAACTCTCTTGCTTTGCCAGTCAATGTTCCCACATTCAGTGTTCCTATCCTCTATTCTAAGCGCCTTCCCTTCCATTTTTCACATTCTCAGAAATGCCCCCCTTCGCCCTTTCTCTTTCTCCATTTTGGCACAACAGTAGCATACTGTTACCCCTGTTATCACCAGCACCCTGTTGACCAACAATACCAGAGGCAGTCATTGTTAACCCGGGCCCTGACTGATCCGGTATGGTATTTCTCTCTTCATTCCGCATGTTAGATTTTGCACAGTTTTACGCCGGATGCCCTTCCTGACACAACCCTCTCCAATTTATCCAGGCTTGGGACCAGCACCAAGAGTATGCTTATGTACCCCCAGTGGAGGGTTTTAAAGGTGCTTTTTAAATTGTGATACAATAAGATGAGGAAAAACAGAAATCTGGAGTGTGCCCAATTCCCCCCAGTCAATACTTTATAGAGTCACCTTTTGCTACAATTACAGCTGCAATTCTCTTGAAGTAGTATGTCTATATTAGCTTGTCACATCTAGCCACTGAGATTTTTGCTCATTCCTCAAGGCAAAACTTCCAACTCCTTTGAGTTAGGTGAGTTGCTTTGGTGTACAACAATGTTCAAGTTATGCCACAGGTTCTCAATTGGTTTGAGGTCTGGGCTTTGAGGCTATTCCAAGATATTTAAATGTTTCCCTTGAAACCACTCCAGTGTAAATTTAGCAGTATGTTTTGCTAGACCACAAACCTTTGTCCCAGTCTCAAACCTCTGGCCAACTCAAACAGGTTTTCCTCCAGAATTGCCTTGTCTTTAGTACCATCCATCTTTCCTTCAGTCCTGACTGGCTGCCCCATCCCTGCAGATGAAAAGCATCCTCACAGCATGATGCTGCTACCACCATGCTTCATTGTAGGAATTGTGTTCTCAGGGTGTTGGGTTTGTGCCACACAAGGCATTTCTCATGATGGCCAAAAAGATCAAGTTTAGACTCATTTGAACAGATTATCTTCCATGTGTTTGGGGAGTCTGCCACATGCTGTTGGGCAAACTCCAAATGTGACATTTTAATTAATTTACCTTTTTTTCTCCCTTTTTTCTGGCTGCTCTTCCACAAAGCCCTGCTCTGTGGAGTATATAGCTTGAAGTGGTCTTATGGACATATACTCCCATCTCCACTGCGGATCTTTGCAGTTCCCTCAGCATTATTGTTGGTGTCTTTGTTGCACCTCTGATTAATGCCCTCCTTACCCGGTCTGAGGGTTTTGGTGGGTGGCCTTCTCTTGTCAGGTTTGTAGTGGTATCATATTCTTTCCATTTTGCTATAATGGATTTAATCATGCTCCCTGGGATATTAAAAGTTTGGGGTACTTTTATGACCCAACCCTGATCTATACTTCTCTGCAACTTTGTCTCTGACCTGTTTGGAGTGCTCCTTGGTTTTCATGTTGCTTGCTACATAGTTTAGCAGAGTCAGGGTCCTTCCAGAACAGGTTGATTTATAGACATGTAACACTTTGACAGGTGGATCTTAAACAAATAATTGAGACTTACTAAGTGAACTGTTTGGACCAGGTCTTTTTTAAAGGTTTCAAATGAAAGGGGGTGGATACTTATGCATACAATACTTGTTTTTTCATCTTAATTGTTTGTGTCACAATAAAATAATGTCCATCTTTAAGTGGTAGGCACGTTGTGTAAATCAAATGGTGCTAATGCCCTAAATATCCATTTTAATTCCAGCTTGTAATGCAACAAAACAGGACAAACACCAAGGGGGATGAATACTTTTGTAAGGCATGTGTTTGTGTGCACACCTGTGCATGCGTGTACACATCTTAAATGAAAGAGGACATGTTGCGGATCTTTTGATCTAGAGGTGGGGATATTAAATGTTCAATCTTGGATCTAAAGTGTGAATGGTTAATGAAATAACAATGATACTTGCACTTTAAAACAGACCACTCAAAAATTGGAAAGTAAATGGCATCAACCAAAATTGGTAGCATTAAAATTAGCATGGAAGGAAAGCTTCCTGATGTATAGAAAATATTTTATTGCTGCTAGATCAATATCTCTCCTCGTTACTAAAATAACAAAAATAATCTTGGATTCTTATTTAATACTGTAGCAAAATTAACCAGGAATAAGTCCACTTTAGACACCTGCAGTATGTAGTAGTAACAACTTCAAGATTTTTTTTTAATGACACATGAAAATATCCAACATTCAAACTACTAATTTAAGGTCAATGTAAGTGACCCTGTAGTTAAGAATATAGCTATCAGATCAGCAATTAGAATGTTTTACTACCCTTAGAGAAATAGAATTGCTTTCATTAATCTCTGCATCAAAAGCCTCAACTTGTGTACTAAATCCCTTACCTACATGTCTATTCAAACAGAATACCTGAAGTAACTGAGCCACTTCTAAAAATAAATTATTCTCTTAGGATTGGCTATGTACCCAAATCCTTTAAACTAGCAGTTATCAAACCCCTGATTAAACACCCTGACCTCGAGCCTTGTCAGCTGTTCAATTATCGGTCAATATCAAACCTCCTCTTTATCCCCAAGATCCTTGAAAAAGCTGTGGCACAGCAGTTACTGTATGCTCCTATTTACATAAGAATAGCATCCATGAAAAGTATCAGTCAGGATTTATACCATCATAGCACAGAGATGGCTCTGGTTAAAGTAGTAAATGACCTACTGTTGGCAGCTGATCAGGGCTCTCGTTCCTTGTCCTTAGTGCAGCATTTGATACCATTGATCATTTCATTCTTCTGGATAGACTAGAAAATGTTGTGGGAGTTAAGGGAACATCCCTCTCCTGGTTCAGGTCTTATTTAACTGATTGATTGGTATCAGTATGTTGATGTAAATGGTGATTTTTCTAGACATACTGAGGTAAAGTTTGGTGTTCTACAAAGTTCTGTCTTGGGTCCACTGCTTTTTTCTTTATATATGTTACCTCTGGGTGATATTATTTGTAATCATGGCATTAGTTTCCACTATTATGCTGATGACACACAGTTGTATATTTCTGCAAAACCAGATGAGAGACACCAGCTTAATAGAATTGAGGAATGTGTAAAGGACATTAGAGACTGAATGCTTATTAACTTTCTTCTGCTTAACTCTGACAAGACTGAAGTACTTGTACTAGCTAGAAGTAAGTTTTCTGATTGCACAGTAACTCTGGATAGCCTTTCTGTTTCTTCACGTGCCGTAGTAAAAGACCTCAGAGTGATTAATGACCCCAGTCTTTCATTCGAAACTCACATTGATAACATTACCCAGATAGCTTTGTTTCATCTCAGAAATATTGCTAAAATAAGAAATTTAATTTCACTACATGACACGGAAAAACTAGTTCATGCTTTTCTTACCTCCAGGTTGGATTATTGTAATGCCTTACTATCTGGATGTTCCAATAAGTGCATGTGGCAGCGGGGGCGTGGTCAAGCATCGGTCTGTGACAGGGGGGCAGAGTCAGGGAAGGTAAGTGGAAGAATCACTACACCTGATGTGAATTAACGTGTGTTTGTGTCTTCCAGTGACCGCGCCCTTCATAAGGAGAGAGAGCAGCAGGAAGGGAGCTCTCTCCCCAACCAGATCACTGTTGTGTGTGCATGTCTGTCTGTGTTTGAGAGTTTGTTTTGACATCTGAAAAGAGTCAAAATAAAGAGATTCTGGAATTCAGTTCTGTCCTGCCATTTTTCTGTGCTCCACCCCCCCTCCTTACATTGCTACAGTGGTGCCAAAACCTGGGACTCTGGAGCACAGAGAGCAACCCCATGGAGTCCTCTCCCCTCAAGGACCTGATCCATGCCCTCACCATGGCCCAACAGAGCCAGAACCAGGCACTAGTTACCCTCTAGAAGGAACAAGAGCAGCAGTTTGAGGCCCTGGTGCTGGCGCAGCAGGAAGATCGTCGGGCATTCCGGCACCTCCTCGCATCAGCGGGGTCCACCACCTCCACCGCCGCAGGCCCTCCCCACCTCACCCTCACGAAGATTGGCCCGCAAGATGACCCTGAGGCCTTCCTTGTGTTCTTTGAGCAAGCAGCCAAGGCTTCAGGCTGGCTGGTGGAACAGCGCACGGTGCGCCTCCTCCCTCTGCTAACGGGCGAGGTGCAGCTGGCTGCGCTACAGCTCCCCGCCGACAACCGGCTGGTCTACGCGGACCTGCGCCGGGTCGTCCTCCAGCATGTGGGGCGCACCTCCGACCAACACAGGCAGCGCTTCCGCACTTTATGCTTAGAGGTGGTCGGCCGACCGTTCATGTTTGGCCAGCGACTCCGGGATGCCTGCCGGCAGTAGCTGAGGGTTGATAACTGTGACGCTGAGGGAATCATCGATCATGTGGCACTGGAACAGTCTCTCTGTCTCTCTCTCTCCCTCCCTCCCCTTCTGTGTCTCATCCTCATCCCATTCCCCCACTGCAGAGACAGGGGCCAGCTCCAGCCGGCCTGCTGCACCCATGGTGCCCTCCTGTCTCCCACTTCCATGTCTGTCTCTTCCGCCCCTCTCAGGTGAGTGAGCCCCAGAGCGCAGGTGCAGAGAGAAAGCTCGGGTCAGTTTGCTGGTGCTGCGGGGAGCCGGGGCACCTCCAGCAGCAGTGGAGTGCAAGGGAGGTGGGTGCAGTGGTCTGGATCCCCAATGCGCCAGGAACCGCCCTCAATTGGGCCAGAGAGTATTGCATACCGGTGAGTATCCAAGGGGATACATATCAGGCTTTGGTGGACTCTGGCTGTGATCAGACCTCAATCCACCAAAGCCTGGTGCAAGATGAGGCATTGGGGGGGCACAAATGGTGAAGGTGTTGTGTGTGCATGGGGATGTTCACAACTACCCTTTAGTGTCGGTCCACATTTTATTTTGAGGGGAAAAATTTAGGATAAAGGTGGCGGTTAATCCTCTCCTTACCCACTCAATAATTCTGGGGACTGATTGGCCGAGATTTGGGGAATTAATAACGCATTTAGTGAAGAGTGGGTCCTGCCGTAATTCAGCAGGGGGAGGTCCCAGTGAGGCTTTGGCAGGAGCAGCTGTCACAGAGCCATCTATGTCATCTCTGCATCAGAGTGAGGAGCAGCAGGCTCTTCCTCTCTCTCTCAGGGAATCCCTTGCGGATTTCTCATTAGACCAATCACGAGACGAGACTCTGAGACATGCGTTTGACCAAGTGAGAGTAATCAATGGTCAAACACTCCAGCCAAATGCCACCCCGTCCTTTCCCTATTTTGCTATTATGAAGGATAGATTATACCGAGTGACACAGGACACTCAGACTAAAGAAACTATTTCACAGCTTTTGATTCCAAAGAGCCGCCGGGAATTGGTATTCCAGGCAGCTCACTTTAATCCCATGGCTGGACACTTAGGACAAGACAAAACACTTGCCCGGATAATGGCCCGGTTCTATTGGCCAGGCATTCGTGGCGATGTGCGTAAGTGGTGTATGGCAAGCCGCGAACGTCAACTGGTAAATCCAGCGGCCATTCCAAAAGCGCCTTTGCGCCCTCTCCCTTTAATCGAGACACCGTTCGAAAGGATTGGGATGGATCTCGTCAGGCCATTAGATCGGTCATCACGAGGGTACCGCTTTATTTTAGTCCTAGTGGACTATGCAATGCTATACCCAGAAGCAGTGCCTCTTCGCAACATCTCAGCACGCAGTATCGCAGAAGCACTCTTCAGTGTCGTCTCCTGAGTTGGAATCCCTAGAGAGATTCTGACTTATCAAGGCACCTCATTTATGTCACGCACACTGAAAGAACTGTATGGGCTATTGTGCATCAAACCGATCTGCACCAGCGTTTATCACCCGCAAGCAGACGGACTAGTTGAACAGTTCAATTGCACCCCCAAAAATATCATTAAAAAATTCGTAAATGAAGATGCACATAATTGGGATAGGTGGCTCAAACTCTTGTAATTTGCAGTGCGAGAAGTTCCCCAAGCCTCCACGGGATTCTCCCCATTTGAATTATTATATGGGCGTAAGCCACATGGCATCCTAGATGTGCTGCGAGAAAATTGGGAGGAGGGACTTTCACCCAGCAAAACTGAAATTCAATACGTTATGGACCTGCGTGCAAAACTCCACACACTCACTCAACTAACCCAGGAGAATTTGCGGCAGGCTCAAGAACGACAGACCCACCTATACAACAAGTGTACGTGCCTTAGGGAATTCACACCGGGAGATAAAGTCCTTGTACTTTCGCCTACATCGAGTTCCAAATTAATCGCCAAGTGGCAAGGGCCCTTTGAGGTCAGATGGCAAGTCGGGGACGTCGACTGTGAGGTAAAATGGATGGTGGGGCACTACAAAGGGGTGGGGCACTACAAATTTACTGCCTCAATCTGCTCAAACTCTGGAATGAGGAGGTCCCTGTTGCGTTGGTGTCGGTGGTTCCGGAGAAGGCAGAGCTGGGACCGGAGGTTCAAAAGGGAACATTGGAATCACGTACCTCTCTGGTCCCCTGTGGAGACCACCTCTCCCCGACACAATGCGCAGAGGTTGCCCAGTTGCAGACTGAATTTTCGGACGTGTTCTCACCCCTGCCCGACCGCACCAACCTCATAGAGCACCACATTGAGACACCCCTGGGGGTGGTAGTGCGCAGCCGCCCTTACCAACTATACGAACACAAGAAAAAAGTGGTTCGGGAAGAACTCGGGCCATGCTCAAAATGGGCATTGTTGAGGAGTCCCACAGTGACTGGAGCAACCCGGTGGTCTTGGTTCCCAAGGCCGACAGGTCGGTCCAGTTCTGTGTGGACTATAGAAAAGTCAATGCAGTGTCTAAATTCAACGCATACCCAATGCCTTGGGTTGAGGAGTTGCTCGATCGGCTAGGCATGGCTCGCTTTTACTCGACACTGGATTTAACAAAGGGTTATTGGCAGATCCCCTTGACTCCATTATCCCGAGAAAAAACGGCTTTTTCCACACCGTTCGGATTACACCAATTTGTCACACTTCCTTTTGGGTTGTTTGGGGCGCCCGCTACGTTCCAGCGGCTGATGGACAGGGTCGTCCGCCTCCACGCCACCTACACGGCCGCTTACTTAGATGACATAACAATCTATAGTAATGACTGGCCGTGGCACCTTCAACACCTGAGGGCCGTCCTTACGTCGCTAAGACGGGCGGGTCTCACGGCCAACCCGAAAAAGTGTGTAATTGGGTGGGTGGAAGTACAGTATCTGGGCTTCCACTTGGGCAACGGGCAGGTGCGTCCCCAAATTAACAAGACAGCAGCGATTGAGGCCTGCCCGAGGCCCTACACCAAAAAGGGGGTGAGACAGTTCCTGGGGCTGGCTGGCTATTATCGTAGGTTTATATCTAATTATTCGGACGTCACCAGCCCGCTGACTGATCTCACTAAAAAGGGGGCACCAGACCCGGTCCAGTGGATGGAGCAATGCCAGCGGGCTTTTTCTGAGATTAAGGCTGCACTGTGTGGGGGCCACTTCTACACTCCCCTGACTTTTCTCTCCCTTTTATGTTGCAGACGGATGTGTCGGACAGAGGGCTGGGGGCGATTTTGTCCCAGGAGGTGGAGGGGGAGGACCGCCCGGTGCTGTACATTAGCTGGAAACTGTCGGTACGCGAAGGGCAGTACAGCACCATCGAGAAGGAGTGTTTGGCGATCAAGTGGGCGGTCTTCGCCCTCCGTTACTACCTGCTGGGATGCCCTTTCACCCTCTGTTCGGACCACGCGCCACTCCAATGGCTCCACCACATGAAGAATGCCAATGCGCGGATCACCTGTTGGTATCTGGCACTCCAGCCCTTTAACTTCAAGGTGATCCACAGGCCGGGGGCACAGATGGCCGTGGTGGAATTCCTCTCCCGTCAAGGAGGGGGGGAGTTGGCTGCGGGCCAGAAGGCTGCCCGGCCTCAGTCGGGCAGTGGGGGTATGTGGCAGCGGGGGTGTGGTCACACATCAGCCGGCAACAGGAGGGAGCAGTCGGGGAAGGTAAGTGGCAGATTCATGTCACCTGCTGTAAATTAACGTATGCTTGTGTGTCTTCCCAGTGACCGTGCCCTGATATAAGGAGAGAGAGCGAGACCAGAGGGAGCTCGCTCCCCAAGTCTGTCTGTCTGTCTGTCTGTCTATCTGTGTGCACGTCTGACTGCCATTTAGAGTCTACTGAAAAGTGACTTAAATAAATGATTGTTTATGCCTCAGTTCTGCCTGCCGTCATTCTGTGCTCCCCCCACACATACAAACTGCCACAGTGGTGCTGAAACCCGGGAATCGGAGCACAGAAGAAAACAGCCCCATGGAGTCCTCCCCGTTCACAGAGTTGGTCCACGCCCTCGCCACTGCCCAGCAGAACCAACACCAGGTGCTCGTCGCCCTCCAGAAGGATCAAGAACAGCTATTTGAGGCCCTGGTGTTGGCCCAACAAGAAGACCGTCGGGCGTTCTGGTATCTCTTCGCGTCAGCGGGGTCCCCCATCTCCACCGCCGCAGGCCCTTCCCCCTTCCCCCTGGCAAAGATGGGCCCGCAGGACGACCCCGAGGCCTTCCTCACTCTGTTTGAACAGACAGCTGAGGCCTCGAGATGGCCGGTGGAGCAACGCGCGGCGTGCCTCCTCCCACTGCTGATGCGTGAGGTGCAGCTGGCTGCCCTCCAGCTCCCCGCTGACCGATGACTGGTCTACGCCGACCTTCGCCAAGCCATCCTCCAGCGGATGGGATGCACCCCGGAACAGCAGAGATGGCACTTCTGGGCTCTACGTCTGGAGGAAGTCGGCCGGCCGTTTGCATTTGGCCAGCAGCTCCGGGACGCCTGCTGGTGGTGGTTGAGGGCCGATAACCGTGACACCGAGGGGCTCATCGACCAGGTGGTACTGGAACAGTTCATCGCACGTCTGCCAGCAGGAACCGCAGAGTGGGTCCAGTGCCACCACCCGGCGTTGCTGGATCAGGCCATTGAACTAGCGGAGGACCATATGGCAGCTGTTCCGATGGCAGGACTTCAATCCAGCTCTTCCTCCCTCTCTTCTCTCTCGCTCCCCCTCCTCCTGTGTCTCGCCCTCGTCCTATTCCCCCACCCCGGAGGCGAGGGTCGGCACCACCCCAACCGACTCCCCATACCCGAGGTGCCCTCCTGTTTCTACCTTCTGTGTCTGTCTCTTCCCCACCTCAGGTGACTGAGCCCTGGAGCACCGGTGCAAAGGGAAATCCCGGGCCGGTTTGTTGGCGCTGCGGGGAGCCGGGCCATCTACAACAGCAATGCTCGGCAATGGAAGTGGGTGCGGTGGTTCGGATCTCCAACGCGCCAAGAGGCGCCCCCAATCAAGCCAGAGCGTATCGCATACCGGTGAGTATCCAAGGGGATACATATCAGGCATTGGTGGACTCAGGCCGTAATCAGACCTCAGTCTGCCAAAGCCTGATGCAAACCGAGGCGTTGGGGGGAGCACCATTGGTGAAGGTATTGTGTGTGCACGGGGACGTTCACAAATATCCTCTAGTGCCAGTCCACATTTTTTTCGAGAGGAAAAATTTAGAGTAAAAGTGGCAGTTAATCCTTGCCTTACCCACTCAATAATTTTGGGAACTGATTGGCCAGGATTGGGGGAATTAATGAGGCATCTAGTGAAGAGTTGAAGAGTGGGTCCTGCTATAGCTTAAGAGGGTATCCACGGTGGCATTGGCTGGAGCAGCTGTCGCAGATCCATCTATGTCATTGCCGCGACAGAGCGAGGAGCCGCTGGCTCCTCCTCCATCTCTCGTGGAATCCCTCGAGGATTTCCTGTGAGAACAGTCACGAGATGAGACTCTGCAGCATGCATTTGATGAAGTGAAAGTAATCAATGGTCAAACGCTCCAGCCAAACGCCACCCTGTCCTTCCCCTACTTCTCGATTATGAAGGATAGATTATACTGAGTGACACAGGACACTCAAACGAAAGAACAAATCATGCAGCTTTCGATTCCAAAGAGCCACTGGGAATTGGTATTCCTGGCGGCTCACTTTAATCCCATAGCTGGACACTTGGGACAAGACAAAATACTAGCCCGGATAATGGCCCAGTTCTATTGGCCAGGCATTCATGGCGATATTCGTAAGTGGTGTATGGCGTGCCGCGAATGTCAATTGGTAAATCTAGTGGCCATTCCAAAAGCACCTTTGCGCCCTCTCCCTTTAATTGAGACCCCGTTTGAAAGGATTGGGATGGATCTCGTCGAGCCATTAGATTGGTCAACACGAGGGTACTGCTTTATTTTAGTCCTAGTGGACTATGCAAAGCGATACCCGGAAGCAGTGCCTCTTCGCAATATCTCAGCGGAATTGCGGTATTGCGGAAACACTCTTCAGCATCATCTCCAGAGTTGGAATCCCTAGAGAGATTCTGACTGATCAAGGCACCTCATTTATGTCATGCACACTGAAAGAACTGTATGGGCTATTGGGAATCAAACTGATCTGCACCAGCATTTATCACCTGCAAACAGACGGACTAGTCAAATGGTTCAATCGTACCCTCAAAAATATCATTAAAAAATTTGTGAGGACGCACATAATTGGGATAGATGGCTCGAACCCTTGCTATTTGCAGTGCGAGAAGTTCCCCAAGCCTCCGCAGGGTTCTCCCCGTTCGAATTGTTATATGGGCATAAACCACGCGGCATCCTAGATGTGCTGTGAGAAAATTGGGAGGAGGGACTTTCACCAAGCAAGAAGGAAACTCAGTACGTTATGGACCTGCACGCAAAACTCCACACACTCACTTAACTAACCCAGAAGAATTTGCAGCAGGCTCAAGAACGACAGACCCGCCTATACGACAAGGGTACGCGTCTTAGGGAATTCACACCTGGAGATAAAGTTCTCGTACTGTTGCCCACATCGAGCTCCAAATTAATTGCCAAGTGGCAAGGGCCCTTTGAGGTCACATGGCGAGTCAGGGACGTCAACTACGAGGTGAAACGGACAGACGGGTGGAGTGCTACAGATTTACCACCTCAATCTGCTCAAACTCTGGAATGAAGAGGTCCCCGTTGCATTGGTGTCGGTGGTTCCGGAGAAGGCGGAGCTGGGACCGGAGGTTCAAAAGGGAACATTGGCATCACGTACCTCTCCGGTCCCCTGTGGAGACCACCTCTCCCTGACACAACGCGCAGAGGTTGCCCAGTTGCAGACCGAATTTTTGGATGTGTCCTCACCCCTGCCTGGCCGCACCAACCTCATAGAGCACCACATTGAGACGCCCCGGGGGGTGGTAGTGCGCAGCCGCCCTTACCGACTACCCGAACACAAAAAAAAAGTGGTTCGGGAAGAACTCGAGGCCATGCTCGAAATGGGCATCATCAAGGAGTCACACAGTGACTGGAGCAGCCTGGTGGTCTTGGTTCCCAAGGCCGACGGGTCGGTCCAGTTCTGTGTGGACTATAGAAAAGTCAATGCGGTGTCTATAAATTTGACGCGTACCCAATGCCTCGTATTGATGGCTCGTTTTTATTTGACACTGCATTTGACAAAGGGATATTGGCAGATCCCCTTGATTCCATTATCCCGAGAGAAAACGGCCTTTTCCACACTGTTTGGCTTGCACCAATTTGTCACACTTCCTTTTGGGCTGTTTGGGGCACCCGCTACGTTCCAGCGGCTTATGGACAGGGTCCTCTGCCCCCACACCACCTATGCGGCCGCGTACTTGGATGACATTATTATCTATAGTAATGATTGGCTGCGGCACCTGAAACACCCGAGGGCCGTCCTTGGGTCGCTGAGGCGAGCGGGTGGGCTCACACACAGCCAACCCGAAGAAGTGTGCAATTGGGCAGGCGGGTGGGCTTCCACTTGGGCAATGGGCAGGTGCATCCCCAAATTAATAAGACAGCAGCGATTGCGGCCTGCCCGAGGCCC
>JAPEKO010100706.1:0-12004 GCA_027576075.1 Cathorops hypophthalmus
GATAGTGATGGTAACCCCTTTCTTCTCTTACTACTCCGACCCATCTCCCAGTCATCTTCATCAGTGTATCTTTCGGTCATCTCAGCGTGTGTAGCATTAGCAACGCTATCCATATTTTCCAAACCTTCAGTGTCTTCTTTCTCAACATCACACTCCATCCTACTCACTGAATTCACCTCACTTTGCGTAGAAGATGATCCCGGATCACACCTCAGGCCCAAAGCTAAAGCGGCTTCCCAGTTCGTGTTTTAACCAAACCAACGACAGATTTCGAGTTTGGCGCTCCGCGACCCGCTCTCGTGTGACTTCTACTTCTCTGTTTCGCTGGATAGGTATTAGATTGCTGTGATAGCACTGCCACCTAGTGGACTGGCTGGTGTACTCACGAATTCCAACCCATTCTTTTTCTCCAGTCAATTCCATTGCACTGAGGGCGCTACACTCTCCCCCTCAAAATAAAATGTCTTCAACATTACATTTCTTAGACACATTTCATTATCCAACCTCCACTCTTACACCTGTGTCAAGCGGCATAAGGAAAATTCTTGAAGTCATTAATGCATTATAGCAAAATGTCACACTATTTGAGATACCAAATTTCTCTAACCATCCTAAATCAGTTCACCACCCTTTTCTTTTGAATACTCAAAGGCACATAGTCATGCCTGTTACTTATGTTATAGGGAATACCCTGTTAGCCTGCACATCTTTCTGCAGTAAGCTCTAAGTCAGGAAACACATTTCATTTACACAATGCATCATTTAAACAATACATCTCCCAAAACACACATTGAACAAAAGTGGGTTGTTGTTTTTTTGTCTTTTTTTTTTTTCCAGAGTCCAGGTATGGGGTCTCTTCACCCTCAGACACCAATGTCCATCACAGTCCAGGGGCGCCACAGGGTGTGGACTGCTGGGGAATTACAGTTCATCTGCAGATTGTTCATGCGTGCCTCTACCACAGACGACTTACCTAGTTCCTCATAGGTGAGGATTCTTGGCCGACGCCGCTCTCTCTCTGGGCGAGTACGCACCGGCGGTAGATCAGGCTCATCATCGGATACCTGTGACGAGTCTGGCTGGTCATCCCTCTCAGAATCTGGAGTTTCTTCCCGGATGTCCAGGCCTGCTGTCTCTGGTAGAGCTGCATCAGCCCCGCCACCTTCCAGGTGTGCCTCCCCTGTTGCCATTGCAGGGTCTGGAACAAACGATGGTGCCTCTGGATTGAGCGCGCTGTTCTCTCTGGACTGGCACCTGTCGTGAGTAAACCTGCAGAGGTACTCACAGTCATCTTCACTTTCACTGTCGGTGTGTTCAGTGGGTCTTGTTTGTATTGTGTTTGCTGTTCTTGTAGGCCGTTCTCTTTTGGCGCCAGGGTCCCTCTGATGTCGTTGGCCCCTGCCCTGTCTCTCATCCCCTAATTCATCCAATGGCAAGCTGTCACATGGGAGCAATAGATTCCTGTGGAGCACCCTTATCTTTCCTCCACCTTCAGGCATGACTTCATAAACAGGACTGTCATTGTTCCTCCTTTTTACTACCAGATGCACTTTATCCTCCCAATACGACCGCAGTTTGCCTGGGCCTCCCCTTTCAGACAGATTGCGAACTAGAACTCTTCCCCCAGGCTGCAAATCAGTTCCATGGACTTTCCTGTCATAGCATTGCTTCCCTCTTACAGCTTCTCTGACCGCTGTTCTTGAGGCAATTTCATAGGCCTGTCGCATTCTGTCCTGCCATTTCTGCACATACTCTCTGTAACTCTCTTGCTTGTCTGTTGATGGTAAATTGAAAAGTGTGTCAATGGGCAAGCGGGGAGAGCGGCCAAAGAGCAAGTAGTAAGGGGAAAATCCAGTTGCCTCACTGCGTGTGCAGTTATAGGCGTGCACCATTTTATCTAAGGAGTTCTTCCAGTCTGCTTTCTCTGAATCAGTCAGGGTGCGCAACATGGACAACAGTGTTCTGTTGAAATGTTCCACCTGTCCATTTCCTTGTGGATGGTAACAAGTTGTATGGGAACCTCGCACTCCACAACATTTCTGTAGCTGAGCCATTAACTGATTTTCAAATTCTCTGCCCATATCGTGATGTATCTTTTCTGGAAACCCAAAGCAGAGGGCGAAGTCGTTAAACACCTTTTCCACTACGGTTTTAGCAGACTTATTTTTCGTGGCGTAAGCCTGGGCAAACCGTGTGTAGTGGTCCATCACCACAAGTATGTATTCGTAGCCATTCTTACATGTTTCCAGATGTAGGAAGTCCATTGACACTAATTCAAAGGGGCGAGTAGTGACAATTGGTACAAGGGGTGCTCTAGTGGGCTTTGGTGGTCGTTTCCTTTTCAGGCACTCACATTCATGCATGACAAACTGCTCAATATCTCCTTGCATCCGTGGCCAATAAAATCTTTCCCTGATCAGGTCTACTGTTCTGTCCACACCTGGGTGTCCCATTCCTTTATGTAATGCCTTGAACACAGTCTGGCAGTACTCATGTGGGAGGATCAGCTGGTTCCGACTCCCTGACTGTCTGTAAAGCACACCATCTGGGTTGAGATACAGTTTACTCCACTGACGAAGGAGTGCTCTCACATCTGGATGCTCTGATCTCAGAGATCCTGCAGTTGGGGCCTGGCCTATTCTCTTAGCCTGCAAGATGGGCCTGATCACTGGGTCTCTTTCTTGACTGTCTAACAGCTTTTTTGGTGTTAGAGGCTCACTGGGGTCTGTTGGGGGAGGGTCGGCCAGCAAGTCCAGCATCTCCACTTTTACTGAGCTAACCCACGCAAGGGATCCCTCCTTCTGCACTGACACCCCTTCCACAGATGCACTAATGGCGTCTTGGGAGATCTCTTCTGTGCATTGCTGCATAAAAGTTTCTATGGGCATCCTAGAAAGGCCATCAGCGTCCGCATTATACCGACCTGGGCGGTATTTTATGGAGAAATTAAAATCTGCGAGCTGGGCAACCCAGCGGTGGCCTGTTGCGTTAAGTTTAGCGGTAGAGAGGACATACGTTAAGGGATTATTATCTGTATAAACAGTGAACTGTGGGGCATGATACAAGTAATCCCGAAACCTCTCGCACACTGCCCATTTGAGTGCTAAAAATTCTAGTTTGCCTGAATGCATGTGGTAATTCTTTTCAGGTGGGGTCAGTGTTCGTGAGCCATAACCTATCACAACCATCTTGCCCTTCTGCCTCTGGTACAGAACTGCTCCTAACCCCTCTTGTGAGGCATCACAGTGGAGTACGAAGGGTGCTGTCATATCTGGGTATCCTAGAATTGGAGGGGCAATTAACTTGTCAATGAGAGAATTTAGTATTTCTTGGTGACTGTGTGTCCAGCTAATGGGATAGTGTGGCGGCAGGCTACCTTTGTGTTTGGCATTCGTCCCCTTCTTCCCCTTTGCCTCTGCTGTGGATGCTTGATAAACAGGAACGGATGACAGCAGCTGATAGAGGGGTTTGGCCAGGCGGGAGAAGTTAGGTATGTATGCTCTGTAATAGGAGAGGAATCCCAGGAGCTTTCTCAAGTCCCCCACAGTTGTAGGTGTCTTGTCTTTCAAGGCTAACACAGGTGCTATTTCGGCAGGGTCCATAGTATAACCGTCACCGGAGACCATGCGTCCAAGAAAACGCACTTTGTTTTTGAACATCTCACACTTGTGTGGGCTCAACTTCACACCATGCTTCTGGTATCTTTGCAGCACTGTTCGGATACACTGGAGATGAGTCTCAAAACTAGAACTATGTACTAAATTGTCATCCAGGTAGGGTTGGCACATGACATCTCTAAGGCCAAGCAAACACTCCTCCATATTCCTTTGAAATTCAGCGGGAGCTGAACTGAGTCCGAAAGGGATACGGATCCAGTGGTATAGCCCCCAAGGTGTAATAAAAGCAGTCAAGGGCTGGCTTTGCTCATCTAAAAAACCTTGGTGATAGGCTTTGCCCTGATCTAGGACTGAAAACCAAGAGCTACCACTAAGAGAGTCCAGCATGTCTTGTATTCTGGGTATGGGGTGGCTATCAGGAACTGACTTCCTGTTTAATTCCCTATAGTCACAACATAGCCTCAGACTACCATCTTTTTTTCTCACACACACTATTGGTGAGGCGTATGGTGATCTTGACTGAGCTATCCAGCCACGGTTTAGTAGGTCTTGGATGTATTCTTTTACTTCCTGGTGCAGGGGTTTGGGCACAGACATGTACGTTCTCTTAACAGGAGTGGTGTCATGCAAGGTGATGTGTAATTTCAAGGAGGGAATGCACCCGATATCCTCATCATCATATGCAAAGGCGTGGCACTCTTCTCGTAGCAACTGCCTTGCCTGCTCTTGCTGCCACACCTCTAAGTGGTCCAGATTGACTGGGGGATCCCACTGGCTCGGTTTATGTCTGGTTTCCTTGTTCACATCACTATTTCTCTGGTCCATTGGAGACTCCAGTCCCTTTTCCCTTTCAGCAGCAAGTGGTTGTTCTGAATGGACTGAATATGCCGTTTTTATTGCTTGCAGATGACCAAGGACTGTGCGTGGATTCAGGCTAATGTCATAACTGTTGGTATTCCTAATCGGAAGGGCTACATACATACACTGCCCTGCTGTCACTGCAACCAGTCCTTCTTTTACAGTTATGCCATCAGGTAGGTCAGGGAGGTCACAGGGGACAAACAGCAGACTCTGGCCCTTAAATTGAACTCCGGCACAGGCCCTGACATGCACAGTGGTAACCTTTCCTGCTTGCAGATATATTTTCTTCTTGCCTGTCTGAACTGTCCCTACTTCACCAGCCGAATCATCTCTGATTAACTCCATCATTAACTTTGCTGTCTTAAAAGTCACAGAGAAAGCCTGACTCAGTTTTCGGATCAAGTGTGACGTTGGCTGTCCTTCGTCCCTGTCACTTATTAGTGCTTGAATGATGTTGAAACCGATAATCGGTTGCTCTGCAACATTTGGGTCACTGGACACTAATATGGGGGCTAGTAATGGCTCTGAGGAGTTTGGCCTTTCAGCTAACCTAAATTCCACCTCTATCCAGCCTAAGAATGGTATCTCAGTTTGATTAGCAGCAAGGCCGATCAAATTACCTGGCCCTAATAGTTCTTCAATAGGGCGCACTTCGCGCTGGGGCAGGTGAGTCTTTCTCCATTTTTCATTGATGAGACTGGCCTGTGCACCGGTGTCCCAAAGTGCTTCCACGGCAACACTGTCAAACAGGCATTGTACCAAGCACCTCTCACCAATGAGATTTAACAGCTTTGCCTTGCGATGAGGGGGGAGGTAGCTGACAGGAGTGCTATTCCCTGTAGCAGTTGCCCTAGATGTCACAGGGTTGAAGTTTGCATTGCCCCTGTCAGCTGATAGGTCGGCGGTGTGACGGGCTGGGGACCTTGGGTATTGGGCTACTGGCGGTCCTGACCTAGCAGCCCCCTCCCGTTTCCCTGCTCCCTCCTTTGCCTGCAGCCTCGGGAGAGGTGTCCCTCTTGGCCACACCTGTAGCAGTGGCTACATGACTCACCCCTTTGTGCTTCTCGGCAGGATCTGCACCCAAGTGGCCTCTGACGGGGGAAGTTCATGTATACGGCTGGCTGTGGCTGTTGACTGGCCCCTACAGTCTGCAGGACCACCTTTTTCATCTCCATTATTTCAGCCCTGAGATCCTCAATTTGTTTCTGAGAGTCTATGTTTTGATCAGGGCATCGGGCCTGGCACTTTTTGTTTTTGCTGGCGACCCCGCCTTTCTCAGCCATGTCTGTCGCCACATGTTGGGCCTCGCCATCCCCACTAAACCCAGACTGGAGAAGATTAGAGGGTCCTTCTATTTGAACATCATTTATTCTCGGGGGGCGTTGCACCCCTGTCTTTCTCAACTTCTGCTGCCTCTCCTGTTCTAAATTTTCGGCCTCATTGACACGTTCGATCAGCACCTCATCTGAGACACGATGATCAGACAGGTAGGGCTTGAGCTGGAATTTCACTGCATCACTAATCAGTCCAGTCTCCAATGACCGCACAAATCGCCTCTGGATCAAGTCTGCACTTAATTTTTCTCCTTCATCCTCTTCGCCCCGCTTACACAGTTTCTCCCTCAGTTCAATAGCTCGGAAAAGGAAATTCTGTGCTGACTCTTTTGGGTCCTGTGATAGTGTCATTAGCCTATGCAAGAGGTCAGAGGATGAATCCACTTTATAGTGGCCCCGTAGAATTGTCTTCAGGGTGGCAAGAGTGAGATTGTTCTTAATTTCTAACAAATCTCTAAGAGCTAGGCCTGGACTGACAGCCCTAATGACAGCTTCGATAATCTCTGTTTCTGAGTGACCTTTTCTCTGCCCCGTTTCTATTTGGTTCATGAGACTGGTGTAAGACAACTTCTCTTTCTGTCCAGCCTCCCCAATCTGTCCTGAGATCCGGAACTCCCTCCTTAAGGTCACCTCAGAAATTTTCTTTGATGTGTCAAATGCCGTGCTTTTGCTCTCAAAAATGGTCATAGTTTTGACTCTCTCTCCTGCTGCATCAATCTCACCCTGTAGCAGCCTGAGTGCTTCTGTCTGTTCTTTTTGGAGTTGGGCATATTTCTGCTTTAACTGTTCTAACTCAGAATTTTCCTGTGGCCGTGGGACCATTTGTTCAGCTACTTTTGTTTGCATGGATTTAATGAAAGACAGTGTATCTTTAAGGCACTGCGAGAACATGTCGGGGTCTTCCTTTTCCTCAGTGGTGTCTAAAGTGTTTTCTGCTAGCCTAATGAGGGCACGCCTTGCTAGACTCTGGAACCCTCCCATTGCTGGCTCTTCACACTTTAGTGCATGACACACTGACATGAGTTCTGGCTTCCCAAGCGCAAGCAATGCTTCACTCACATCATCCCTGAGCTCCTCCATTCTTCTAGTTTTTTTTTCCTCTCTCTCTCTCTCTAGGTTCGTCTCTTGTTTTGAAGCTGAGCATCAACGGTGTTAGCACAACTTCTCCTGGCTGGCTCGCCAAAATGTAGCCGACTCATGGATGAGGAGGCAGTTGTTTTAATATGAATATCACCAGTATTTATTTTACAGGTCTGAAAATACATAAAACATAGCCATCAGGCAACAGCGCATTTCAGTGTCTTCCTTCCAGCTCTGAATTAAACAACTTCTCTGTTTCGCTGGATAGGTCTTAAATTGCTGTGATAGCGCTGCCACCTAGTGGACTGGCTGGTGTACTCATGAATTCCAACCCAATGTCAAACCATTCTTTTTCTCCAGTCAATTCCATTGCACGGAGGGCGCTACATCTGTCCCACTGCAAACGCTGTGTAGCGCCTACCCGTCCTAATGGTGCAAATACTAGGGATACTTAACAGTCCTTTCAACGAATCAAGTGACAACAAAATACACAACAGATTTCAATATGTTGTCATTTTTTCCAATACATAAGCCAACATTTAGAAACCAGGTCGGAAAAATAAAGTATACCCTATAATCTAGTAACACGTGCAACTGTTCCTGTACATTTTGTAACATATATTATTGCCTTTTGCAATAATAATTTAAAGTACATATTTTCTGCAGGAATGTATCAGTCTCTCACATTGTTTTGGAGAATTGTTTTGCCCCACTATTGTTGACAACATTGCTTCAATTCATTGATATTTGAGGGCATTTGTTTATGCATGGCTATCTTAAGATCCCACCACAGCATCTCAATGGGGTTGAGGTCTGGACTTTGATTTCACCATCCCAAAACCTTGATGTTTTCTTCTTTAGCCATTCAGATGTCAATTTGCTTGTGTGCTTGGGATTTTTAGTAAATTTTTGGCCCAGCTTTACCTGCTGGACAGATGGCTTCATATTTGTCCCAAGAATATTCTGGTATCACATGCAGACCCTACTACCATGCTTGACAGTAGGTAGGAGGTTTTCACCGAACATGGTGCTATGCATGATGATAATAGAGCTCCACTTTGGGCTCATCAGTCCAAAGTATATTGTTCTAGAACTTTTTTAAATGCAATTCTGCAAAACTAAGTCATGTTACCACATTCTTTTTGGAGAGAAGTGACTTTTTCTGAGTCACCCTTCTATGAAAGCCATACTTGTTCAGTCTTTCTGATTGTGCTGTCATGAACATTTAATGTGCTTACAGAGACATGTAGGTCATATGATGTAGCTCTTGGATTAAAAAAAAAATCTCTGAGCATTTATCAGTCTGAAATTGACGGGATGTCCACTCCTCAAAAGACTGAAGGCTCTCGTTATGTAAACAATCCTTCTGTCAGTAGCAGCATTGAAAACCCAAGTTCGGAGCAACCTCCAAACATGGCCTCTCCGGACTACACTTCCCAAGAGCCACAGCACCCCCTGTAACTGGAACTCTAATTACTTCACCTGCAGCCAATTATCCCACAATCACCAACCCTATTTAAGCTCATCATTCACAAAAACATCTTGCGAAGTATTGTTCTGTGTCCTGTACCTGACTATACTGAGCCATTTGTTTTCTTGACTGACTTCCTGATAAAGACCACTGTTTCATTACCTTCTGACCTCGTTTCCTCATGTCTCCTGCATTGCCTTGTTTACCAATCCATCGACCTATGCCTGTTTCCTGACCACGATTTCTGCCTGACGATTTGGCTACAGCTGCAGTTTGCACCACACCCACTCTCCCCTGCATCCGTAAGTACCTGCATTCTGACAGGACACTTTGCCATCATGGATGCAGCAGGGGAGGCTAAGCAAACTGCAATCCATGCACAGGGCGACTATTAGGAGAACACCAGCAGATAATAAGCAATCTCAACGCCAGGATGACACAACTCACTGCTGTGGTGTCGCAAGCCATCCTCACATGCCCCTCCTCTCCTTCCGGCGTGTCCCATAGTATTCCTCTGCCAGAAAAAATTTCCAGGGAAGCCTTCTGTTATGATTTATTTTTCAGTGTTCCTTGTATTTTGCTTCTCTCCCAGAGGCAACTGATGAGCACAAGATCTCCCAGTTTATCAGTCTTCTCACTGGTAAGGCGCTCCAGTGGGCAAGCACGGTATGGAAGCATGGGGGCGAACACACCACATCATATGACCATTTTCTGGAGCTTTTCATGAGAGTGTTCGACCATGAGCCAGAGGGGATCGAAGTTGAAGAGAGCCTGTTAATTATCTGTCAAGGAGAAAGGAGTGTAGCTAAATATGCACTGGACTTCCACAACTTAGCCGCTGGCAGTGGCTGGAACGAGCCAGCCCTGAAAGCTACATTTCACCAAGGTTTGCATACAGAGGTACTCAACGAACTGGCATGCCATGATGAACATCTTTCTCTTGATTTGCTTATCGATCTGGCCATACATTTGGATCATCTCCTCCACAAATGACCCTCAGTCAAGCCACTTCCTACTCCCTCTCCTAACACGAGCTCAGTGACCCCGATGGAAGTCTTCCGCACTTTGATTTATTGGTCCAAAAGAGAGAGAAGAATGTGAGAGGGCCTTTGCTTTAACTGTGGAGAAGCCAGTCACCTGATCTCCCAATGCCCTACTCGACCCCTATGAGACCACCAGCCAAGCAGGACTACCAATTCTACTAACCTGGTGAGTTTTAACATGACTCATAACTCACCGTCATTCTAAGTGGCGGTATTATTAAAGCTACCACATGCAACCCATGTGCTCTCTGGTTTCATAAACTCAGGGGCGGAGGGAAACTTCATAAATGGCGCTATAGTTAAAAAATGCCATCTGACCACCCACACACTTCTGAGACCTATCAAGCTCAAAGCCATTGACGGGGGACCCATAGGAGAAGGACTGATCTCAACATGCACAATGCCCCTCAAGATTCAAGTCGAAGCGATTCACACAGAACGTATCTCTCTTCTCGTCACTGAGGTTATTTGTTTGTTTCTAGAAATTGGTAAGGACCACACAGTTATGTAGGACCTAATGAATAAAAACATAGATTTGAAGAAGGGTGTACTTTCTTTTTCCCATGACTATGTATGAAATAGGGCTGTCAGTGCTCTCCTCCAATCATGTTTAGCTGCCCTAAGATGTTGAACGAGCAGTTAGAAAAGTTATGCGTGTTGGAGAAACTAATCATTTGCCTGAAAGTGACTGAATTTGGGCCCTGCGATAACCTGGCGACTTGTCCAAGGTGTACCCCGCCTCTCGCCCATAGTCAACTGGGATAGGTTCCAGCTTGCCTGCGACCCTACACAGGATAAGTGGCTACAGAAAATGGATGGATGGATGACTGAATTTGGGAAAAGCACTGTAATGACAGTCAAGCAACATTCTGTTGCAGGGAATAATACCTTACAGATGCGGGCCACCCTTGACACTCGGATCTTACTGTAGGAGTCATACTCAACAGCTGTTTCACTAAAGAAGACGTAAATCTTGTCATCATCCCCCTCTGGGTTTTCCTTTCCCTCAGCAACATGCTTCATGCCAATGAAAATGGGCTCTGAAATCACAGCACTAGTCAGTGATAATCGTAAACTGAACAGAAGAATCTCAAGTTCAAAGAATTAAAGAATATCACAACTAAACTAGATGTAAACTATAAGTTTCAATTTTTTACAATTCCAGAAATGCTTCAGTAGCAAAATTTTCTAGTTCCAAATTCTTTATCCCTTTCCAGCTGCAATAAGATTTACATAAAAATTAATGTTGGTGTCATGTTTGACCTTTACACTGAACAACTTGACTTTGTGTGTGTGTGTGTGTGTGTGCACACTCTTACCTTTGAGACAAGCAAACGAGTAATCAGAACGTACAGTGTAATTAAAGTTTCACATCACAGCCATGTCTGAGCCCAGGAAATTCATAGATGTAGCAGAGTACAGCTCTCCATCTAAATGCCAAGCAGAATTGTAATATTGTTATAACATTAGCATGATACCATTCAGCTATATTCCTACAAAACCATCAAAAATATATATTTTTAGCTATGATGAGGCAGCATCTGTATTAAAGTGGTTGGGCATTCATAACGAATATAATGCATTTACTAAACTGGAAAAGGAATTAAAAAAGAGTAAAGAACTAAATACAGTAAAGAGGTATTAAATATGTGTGTTTTCTTGAGCTGTAAACTAAAGGAGATGACCGTACTGTGATGATTGACCATACTGTCAATGCTGTTGTTAATACTGAAAAAAATTACCATTTTTATCATTGGTATTTTATGGGTTGAAAATGGCTCAAAATGGCATTCAATTGGTTAAAATAATTCTTAACCTTGCAAGGCCGATGCTGATGTAGAGTCAACCTTTTGGTACTTCTCTACATCATAATTTTTTTTAATTAAAAAAAAAAAAAGACTGTTAACAGCTTCTAATCAGAAGTGGGCAGCCCACCATCCCGAGTCCCTGCCCTTGAATGGGAGTCTGTGAAACCGCCCTAATTTTCAAATATATGCTGACGAGACTCACCATTCACAGGAGTTTACACTCCCCTCTTCAGATGCTCCCCGCCTCACTCCTTTCAGCCCCCCCTCCCCACTTCTCAGCCCCTCCCAACCTCCCTCTTCTCATACAACCCCCACCCCTCTCCTACCTCACACACTTTTTGAAAAGCCATTTTTCAAAATTATGCACTGGATTAGGCTCAGAGCTGGAGTGTAGAGTTGTACACTTTAAATAACTCCCTAACTGAACGTTGTGTTCTTTACGTCAAAGAGAAGTTACGCATTAAGAGAGATGAAGCACCTACCAACAAGTTCAGAGGCGTATCTTTGGAAAGGATCATATGGACACCTCCCCTTCCCATTATGTTGTCTATTTTCCAGAGTCAGGTTGCCATTTGTATAAGACTGGAAGACAGAACACAGCACAGACTACATGAAGCATCTACAATTCAGAGGTGTCAAACATCCGGCCCGCTAGATGGTTTAATCCCGCCCCGGACTTGTAGAGAAAAAATTTCTAAGGATGTAAAAAAAACAAGTACATCTCTAGCCCATTCCTGTGACGACTTATGAATTTTTAAAGAAATAACCGAAATGCTCAATTCAGCCGCTA
>JAPEKO010104537.1:0-11978 GCA_027576075.1 Cathorops hypophthalmus
TATAACTAATTACTTTTTGAAAGTAACGCGCCCAACACTGATTGTGAGGGCAGAGGGGTGGGGCAACAGAGGGGTGGGGCTACAGAGGGGTGGGGCTACAGAAGCCCAGGAGGAACGAAAAGGGCAGCGTGCAGGAGGGTAATTAACACTGGGAAAATGTATAAAATAATGGTAAATGAAAATAACTCGAGATAAAATTCAGAAAGACTCAAAATAATAATAAAATGATGAATAAAACTTACAAATACAAAATGGAAATATTTAATAAAGTGCATTTTAATTCTGTTACACCCACCGCCACTGAATTTTATTGAATATGAGCACCAACTACACAGTCTACACCATCGAGAACACTACACGTTCACAAATTACCAGGGGCCATAAACACTGAAACCAACACCACACGTGTCCCTGAAGGACGAAGTGGCATGAGAGCAGCGCTGATCCCTCAATCCAGCAACTGGTAACAGGGTGTCTTATACACCCCACAGGACCCCAAAACACAGTGCAGTGCAGGCTCATGGCACGGTTTAAAATGAAAACAGCAGAATATTACAGAATATCAATACAAAAACTTTCAGACCCAAAAGGGGCGGAGGTTTCTGATTCAGGTTTTAGTCAGCAAAAGCCTGGAACACCGATTTGCAAACAGCTTTAACACTGAATTGTCCTGAACAACATCCTGCCTGGACACGGTCTGTACGAGCCTGTTCACAGGTCTGACTAGGCGACCAAATCCTGACCTGACCTGTGTCTGTGCATTAGAACGGTCACAGTCCGTGGCTGAGGTCTTGGCAATGGTGTGCAGAATGTCTGAAGCGTCGTCTGTATGTGTCACTGTACCGAAAGCAGGGACTGGCTGACTAACACTTGCCAAGATGTCCACAGCCATCACAGGGCGGAGTCACAAGTCACAGACAGATCCGTCATGCGGCCCCCAGGTGAGACAGGGCAGTTCCGTGGGTCAGAGGTCATGCTTGTCATGTCAGTAACATCTGCTTCTGACAGACTTGGTGCAGACAGCTGTGTGATCCATTCTATGGTTCTCCTCTCAGAGTCCACTGGTTCCGGATCAGTCAAAGGGCACTGTCCCTCCTCCACAGTCACAGGTGAGTTTCTGTCACTTCCAGCATCAAGGCTCTCACTAGCTCCGAAAAGAGTCTCGTTCTCTCTCTCAAACAAGGTCTCTCTGTCCTCTCTAACCCCATCAGTTCCTGGGGCTGAGGATTCTGTAATAGGAATGGATAAGGCAGGGTCAGACATGTCACATGTGTCCTCCACAGGAAGAAAATTGGCCAGCATCAGGAGGTTCCTGTGGATCACCTTCTCCTGTCCAGTGACTGTGTTGCAGATCCTGTATGTGTGCGTCTCTGGGTTCATGTCCACTACAGTGTAAATGGTTGATTCCCACCGGTCAGCAAGCTTCTTCTTACCCCTGTCCTTCCTGTTGGCCTAGAGCACTCTGTCACTGATGTTAATGTTGGATCCCTTCCCTTTCCTATTGTACAGCTGAGCATATCTCTTCTGCTCTTTCATAGCATGGTCCTGAGCAATCATCATCACTTCCTTCAGGTCATTGGCGAGACATGCAGCATACTTATCATAGCTTGTCACAGCAGAGTCATGAAGGACAGTATGAAAGAAGATGTCAATAGGTAGGTGAGGGATTTGGCCAAACATGAGGTAAAAGGGGGGGTAACCTGCCATCTCATGGCCTGTGCAGTTATACACAAAGGTCAGTATCTGCAAGTGCTGTGGCCAGTCAGCTTTCTCTTCAGGGGGCAACGCATGGATCATGCCACCCAAGGTTTGATTGAATCACTCCATACTTCCATTTCCCATTGATGGTAGTGGGTTGTGTGTGATTTTCTGACACCTGACACCCTGAGAAGCTCACTTATCAGCTGACTCTTAAAGTTGGCCCCTTGATTGCTGTGAATCCTTTCAGGGAAGCCAAAGACACAGAAATACAGTCCCAGAGAACGCTTGCCACCTGCTTAGCTGTCTGATCTTTACACAGAAATGCTTGAGCCAGTCTTGTAAAACGGTCTGTTATCACCAAAACATCGACAGACCTGTTTCTGAAGTCTTCAGCTGACCAAAAGTCAATACATACCAGCTCTAGTGACCTGGTTGATGTTATGGTCTCCAAGGGAGCCCTACCCTCAGGCTCAATGGTCTTACTGACAATGCATTGCTGACAATGGTGAACATAGTCTCTCATGTCTCTGTTGAGGTTCAGCCAGAAAAACTTCTGTCTTGTCAAGCTGAGGCTCCTGAACTGAGTTTGATGTCCTGCTCCATCATGCACTCCATGCAGAACCTCAATCTTGAGTGAGTCAGGGACAACATATTGGAAGCGCTTTGCCTTGGTATTCTGATCCCTTGAAATCCTGCATAGCACACCGTTGCTCACAGTTAGCCTATCCCAGTGCTTCAAGTATTTTGTGACAGAGACCGACTCCATAAACCATTCTCTCCTAGAGGGCCTCCGATGTCTCTCAACGTAGTCCATAACACAAGAGAGAGTTTTGTCTTCCAACTGCTCATCACGGAGGTCCATTTCGGTATAGGCAGGTAAGATGTACTGTCCAGGTGGAACCGACTGACTGCAACACTTCAACAGCACGGGCCCTTGGACCAGCATCCCACTCAATGTGCGACTGCAGCACAGCAGACACATCCTCCATTGCAACAGACTGAGTGTGCATTTGTAGTGGACTGCATGTGGACTGGGTATTGATGCTCACTGGAAAGGGGTTCTTGTGACCACTTGATGACCAGAAAGGCATTTTGGACGGAGGAATTTGGCATATCCTTGACCTCAGTGAGAAGACCTACATAGGGTTCAGCGAGCAACCTGTGGCCAACAGTCTCTTTGACAAATGGCACACGGCTCAGGACATCAGCCACAATGTTCTGCCGACCTGGGATATACTTGATATGGAAGTCGTAGCTCGCTAACTTGGCCACCCAGCGTTGCTCACAACAATCTAGCTTTGGCTTTGTCAAGATGCGAGTTAGCGGGTTGTTATCAGTCCAGACTGTGAATTTGTAGCCTTTCAGCCAGTGACTGAACTTGTTGCAGACTGCTCATTTCAAGGCTAGAAACTCTAACTGGTGAGCAGGGTAATTCTTTTGGGACTGAGACAATGTCTTGCTGGCAAAATCAATGGGCCTGGCTCATGTTTCACCTTCCTGAACCTGAGACAGAACAGCACCTATGCCATCCAGGGATGCATCGGTTGACAGCATGAAGGGACGGGTGAAATCTGGATGGGCCAGGACAGCACTGTGAATCAGTGAAGACTTCAGGTGTTCAAAAGATTGTTCCTGCTCTGCTGTCCAGTCAGAGGCACACAACTTCCTGCCTGACAGTTTGGTCTTGTGGTGTTTGCCTTTTCTTTTTCCACCCTTCAGCAGTTCAAAGAGTGACTTGGCAATGGCGGAGTACCTGGGCACAAAGTGCTGATAGCAATTTACCATCCCTAAAAAGGACCTTATCCTCTGAGATGGGGTCATGCCATCGGGCTCCCTGAGATCAGTGGTCACCACGTTTGTGATGTTCTCAACCTTACTGGGGTCTGTTGAAACACCATTCTCATCTATTATGTGACCGAGAAACTTGACAGACCTCCTGAGAAAGAAACACTTTTTGGGAGCCAACTTCAGGTTATGAACACGCAGTCTCTTGAGCACCATCTCCAGCCACAGCAAGGCAGTCTCCTCATCAGGTGCAAACACCAACAGATCATCCAAGTAACATAGTAGACTCAGATAGTTTTGGTCTCCAAAAATGCTGGTCATCATGTGCATAAAGCTCCCAGGGCTGTTGCAGAGGCCCTGTGGCAGACGGTTGTACTCATACAAGCCCATGGGAGTGGTGAATGCTGAATACTTCCTGTCATCCTCATGGAGTGGCATATTATAGAACCCGGACGTCAAATCCATTGTGCTGAACAAACAGTTACCTCCCAGTGCTGCCAAACAATCTGCATGGTAAGGAAAGGGATGGGCATCCTTCAGGGTTTTCCTGTTCAACCAGCAAAAGTCTGTACAGATGCGGAGATCTCCATTTTTCTTCCACACAAGCACCAATGGTGATGCATATTCACTGGTCGATTTTTCCTCCATTTCACTCAGCACTTGGCGCAGCTTCTGGTACTGGCCAGGGGGCACTTGCCTGTATGGGAGCCTGGATGGTCTGCTGTCTGACAGGTGTATGTGGTGTACAAAACCCTTCACCTCCCCACAGTCAAGATGGTGGTGTGAAAAGACATCCTCATACTGCAGAATAAGGTCAGCCATTCTCCTTTTGCAGTCCTCTGAAACTTCACATGACTCCATGTCAACACCACTGAGCCCAACTGACCTGAGCTTGTCTTTAGCAGAATTTACATCTGCAGTTGCCAGCACGGCTGATTGAGTGCACCCAGCAAGGGGAACCTCTGAGCACTCTGCAACATCCACATCATCAAGTGCTATGATGGGGTAGACATCAGCCAGCTTTGCATTGCACCTTAATAACACAGGCTTGTGTGATGTGTTGATGAGCTTCAGTGGGACCCATCTGTCTCCCCACAACGTAGTTACAAGCTTTGTGACCAAAACACCTCTGGGAGCTGAGCGGGATGACATTGGCTCTGTCATGACGGTGCTGCCTGGGGAAACAGCAGTGTTTTTGGGCAGTTTTCCCCAGATGAGATATTCATGGCCAGGCTTGAGGCAGGTAGCTGAGTTACACCTTACTGTACTGACTGTGTCAAGAACATCACCTTTCCAGGGATTCAGACCAGATAGCATGGACAGGAAACATTCAGTTTCTGGGTCTCCGGCTGGGCAAGGGCCGGACACTGTCTTCCAGTAGGACTCACATAGCTTGGACTGATGCAGGATGTGTTTTATGACATTGGTCCCTAGTACCAACTTGTCATGCTGTCCTGGAACAACAAGTGTGGGGACTAACATTTTACAGCCATACACTTCCATCTCCACATCAAAAGCACACTTTGGCTTAACACGAAGTCCACCATATCGAACAAGGACCACATTCACATCAATCAGTTTTTGGTCTGTTATCACTCCAGCCTCTTTCAGCTTCACTTCAGCTGTCTCACCGATACTGCAGGCCATTGAACCACTGTCCAACATTCCGACAATTTTCACTGTCCCACCCATGTCCACAACTGTGTAGAAGAGACTGTCACTGCTACCTATTCTGTGAACATTCTGATAAACAACAACTTCAGAGTCACAACATGAGTCTCTCACAGATGTGTAAATGGTCTCAGCATCAGATATGTCATCAGTTTGGGAGTTTGTGGTGTAACCTGTACTGCCTTCCTCCCTCCGAATACAGGTCAGCTAGATTCCCTCAGACTGGGACTGAGAGGAGTTATTAGCAGGGCAGTTCAGTCTGGTGTGACCAGGGGTGAAGCAGCCAAAACACAGTCTCTCAGACATGCAGTGTGAAATAGTGGTGTGGCTTGAGTCATTACAGACTTTACAACCTGCTTCTCTGGTACGACGGTCACAAGGAGCACACTGGAGCCTCCCACCTCGGATTGGAGGAGTAGTGCTGCACTGCTGCATTTTCCCCATCATCTCCTGAAACTTGTCAACCATACGAGTGAGAAGTCTCTCCTCTGACTGTTGGAGATTTTGTGCCACAACTGGTACTGAGGCTTGGCTCCAAGCATGTTGGGGACCACCTTGAACTGAGACAGGTGCTGGAGAGGGGCAAGGAGGGTGACACACATGACATTGGGCTTGGAGAGAGGAGTGTGAGGGTAATGGACTCGGAGTGTGACACTGCTCATATGCCACTAGGCTCAATGATGGTGGGCTGGGCAGCACAGGGGTGATGGTGGTGATGTGGCTCTTCAGCTGTGTAACACCGTTGGTTCTGCCACTAGCCTTCAACTCTCTCTGATAATCATCGATTCTCAGCTGAACATCATGTGAGGTCCATTCATGAATTGGCTTACATTTTAAGGTGCAGGATAGCTCCGGGTCAGGGCAGTGTTTGACGAACATGAGAGCCACTTCATCATTCATGTCTTCCATCTGCTTCCCTCGTCTGTGCAGGCCCTCAAGAGCTAGGTCGGCTGCCTTGTTCAGTCTTATCCAGTAGTCGACTGGGTTTTCTCTGTGCTTGGGCAGAGTAGCATAAAAGTCAGCAAGAGGAAGACACAAGGGAGCCTCACTGAAATAGTGGAGAAGAACATTGTATATCAGTTCAGGTCGCTGTGTAACATCAAGTGCACAATCACTACGCAAGGCAATCTTCACAACATCTCTGGCCTTGCCCATTAAGTGTCTCATGATTTCATCTGCTTGTTCACACACAGGAATGTCTTGTTTTCTGAGGTGAGTTTTAGTCATGTCAATCCAGTCCTGGATTGAGTATTTGTCAGTGTTGTCACCTCTGAATGTCTAGAGCACTTTATCAGGTTTAACATGGACTGTCACGGGACTTCCGGTAATGGCGGGGTGCTGAGAGGCTGCGAGACACCTACCCTCCTGATTATAATTCCTTGAAAACGTTTAAATTCTACTCATCATCGAAATTTTAGTTCTGATCTCAACATTTTAGTGACAATGTCACAAACGAGGAGAAAGACAGCTGCTCAAAAACAGCAAAAACAAGGAAAAGACACCGAAAGACTTTTTGAATCTGAACACGAGGAGATTGAAGATGGCGATAGCGAAACTGAAACCCTTGACGATAACTCTACTAGCAGCCCCAGCACTTCGGATGTCATGAATGCAATAAAAGGAATGGAAAAGCGAATTACTGATAAGATAGATGGAGTACTGGAAAAAGTCAAAGAAATAACTGAAAGAGTTGAAGAGGCGGAAGAACGCATTTCGGGGGCAGAGGACGAAGTAACCCAACTTAAAACTCGCGTTAACACTTTAGAATCCCAAGTGAAGTTGCTGCTAGAGAAAATGGACGAGATGGAAAATCGGAGTCGGAGAAATAATGTGAGGTTAGTGGGCTTGCCGGAGAACGAAGAAGGACGAGATGCGTGTAAATTCCTAGAAAGTTGGATTCCCTCAATCCTAGGGATGAAGGATACCGCGCTCGCATTGGAACGTGCACATAGAATCGGCCCACGGCCCCAGGCAGAGAACGGAGCCGACGCTAATGCCACTCCACCTCGACCGAGAACTCTCATTATGAAGTTTCTCAACTACAGACAGAAGGAAGAGGTGTTGCGGGCGGCCAAAGATAAAGGGACAGTGGAATATAAAGATCAAGCAATCCGATTCTTCCCCGACGTCACCGCTGAAACGCACAAGAAACAGAGGGCTTACGATGGAGTGAGACAGAAGCTACGGCAGAGGGGAATCAATAAGCACCGTGTCGTCTTTCCTGCACGACTGCTTCTCACCTACGATGGGAAAACCGAGCTGTATAACACCCCAACCGAGGTGGAGCACTTCATGGAAGGACTGGGTAACTGAGAAAAAGAGGTGTCGTTTAATCTGATTTTTGCTATATCCTGATTTTTGTCTGCAGGTGTAGGCTATGTTAAAATATGCTTGAAATAGGCTCAACTAATGCAGACGGACTGATCACGTTTGATAGCTGAGGATTTTTTTTCTAGCTTGGAATATTTTTTCCTCACCTTCAGTCTTATTTTTTCCCCTCAATGGTTGACTGATGGATAGCCTTTTTATGTTGTGGACATCAAAAAAGGGGATAATAAGACTAAAACCTAGTTTGATAAACAGTGTACCTATTCTGAACAAAGTTTTGAGTTATTCTCAGATTGAGACAATCTAATTACTAGGCCTATGCTATATACATTTTAAGACGTGTAATTTGAGGTTGAATTTGGTGTGAAAATTTGAGTAGAATAATAGAAGGTAAAGGGTTGTGTTAAAAGTAGGTGAGTGAGAGAGCCAATCAGTAGTTAGCTCCTCACAGATGTGTGGATCTAACGTACCCATACAGGGAGCAAACACAGAGGGGGGAGGGGGGACAGGCCAACATAATGGAAGGGTTTGTGTGAAGGGACTTACAGGGTTCAGATTTAAAGCTTTGGTTTGTGTGGTGCTTACTGTGTTTTTGTGTGTGTTTTTTGCTTTTTGTTTTAGCTTCTCAGTGGTAGGTCTGTCTCATGATTTGAAAGGGGTGCATGTGGTGAGTAATTACAGTAAAAAATGTAATGTCTGAAATTGAAAAGGTGAAATTCATAACTTGGAATTGTAGGGGAATGGGTAGTCTTAAAAAAGTTAAACAAGTAATGGACAGAATCAAATTACTTAAGGCAAAAATAGTATTTTTGCAGGAAACGCACATGACAACAGGGGAAACTATTAGAATACAGAGGAGATGGCAGGGTCGGGTTTTCTCATGTTGTTATGCCTCAAATGCCAGAGGAGTGATGATACTCATTCATAAATCCATCCCCTTACAAGTGGAAAAAGTAACAAAAGATTCAGCTGGTAGATTTATAATAGTTGAGGGGTTTTTGTTTGGAGATAAAATTAATTTAATTAATGTGTACGGCCCTAATGATGATAGTCCTGCTTTCTTCAGTGATTTGTTCCTTTCAATATCAGGTTTGAGAGGCCAACATATTATGGCAGGTGATATGAACTGCACATTGGATCCAGTGAAAGATCGCTCAACGGGCTTAGATATTACACATGCCAAATCTAGGAAAATAATAAAACAATTTATGAGAGATTTAAATATGTTGGATATTTGGAGACATCTTAACCCTAGCTCTTTGGTTTACTCGTGTTATTCTGGGACACACAAAACATACTCACGCATTGACTACTTTTTGTTATCAGCAACACTGCTTTCAAAGATAACAGATTGTACATATCATACTGTGGTAATATCTGATCATGCTGCTGTATCATTAACATATGCAGATAAAAGGATGGCCAACACTCCTCCTAAATGGCGATTGCAAGCAGGATGGTTACAAGACCCTTCATTTGTAGAATTTTTGGGCAAACAAATTGACTTTTATTTTGAAATAAATACATCTGAAACATCCGCTTGTATAAGATGGGAAGCTTTCAAAGCTTACATTAGGGGTCAAATTATTGGATATTGTAGCTCAAGATCCAAACAATCTAGAAAAGACATAAGGCAGCTGGAGAGACAGATCAGTGAATTGGAAAGGACTATATATCAGAATAGAGTAGCAAATAAAGATGAACATGATAGACTACTTCTTTTAAGGGCACAATATAATGAAAAATCAGCAGTAAAAGCAGCAGCAAAAATAAGTAAACTAAAACAGAATTTCTACGAGCATGGAGATAAAGCAGGAAAACTACTTGCTTGGCAAATTAAAAAAAGACAAGAGGAACGGGCTATTGTTACACTAGAATCACCATCTGGAAACATTATAGATCCAATAAAGATAAATGAAGCTTTCAGAGACTATTATAGTAATTTATATAGTCCAGATATCTCTCCTCATGATGAGTTACGAACACAATTTTTAGAAGATCTAGATTTGCCTCAAATCTCAGAGGAAGATCAGCTGAATCTTGAAGATGGGATAACTGTAGAAGAGATAGCATTAGCTATTGATGCAATGACATCAGGAAAAACGCCAGGCCCGGATGGTCTTCCCATAGATATTTATAAGAAATTTAAAGAAAAATTGATAAATCCCTTATTAGATATGGCAGTAGAGGCATTTGAATCTGGCCTTCTTCCAGCATCAATGAGAGGAGCACTAATCACACTATTACCAAAACCAGGAAAAAGTAATACAAAATGTGAAAACATGCGCCCAATAAGTCTTCTCAATTCAGATACTAAAATTTTATGTAAACTGCTGGCACGGAGATTGGAAGCAGTATTACCTAATTTAATAGGAGAGGACCAAAATGGTTTTATACAACGCAGACAAGGATTTCATAATGTAAGAAGGCTTCTCAACATCCTTCATAACCAGCGGAATGCGCCAGACACTGCCATCTTGTCGCTGGACGCCGAGAAGGCGTTCGACCTTTTAACGTGGCCCTATTTATTTGATCTATTGGCTAAATTTGGTTTTGGGGAGAAATTTTGCAAATGGGTTAAAATTCTCTGTAATGACCTAGTAGCTGAGGTGCTTACGAACAATACAGTGTCGAAACCTTTCAATATATCGCGGGGATGTCAGCAGGGATCGCCTCTTTCTCCTCTCCTCTTTGTAATTTCTATAGAACCCTTTGCCATTGCAGTTAGAAAACATATGGACATTACTGGAGTTAATGTTGGCCAGGTGGAACACAAAATTGCTTTGTTTGCCGATGATGTTCTCCTTTTTCTTAAAAATCTTAGTCAGTCTATACCGGCTCTTTTAGAGCTTATAGGAACATTTGGGAAGATATCAGGATACAAAGTAAATCACTCAAAAAGTATGTTAATGTTACTAAACGATAACGATAGGGTACATTTCCAGAACAACCCTACAATTTTTCACTTAACCGATAGCTTTACATATCTGGGAATACGAGTTGTACCAAAACTAGAGAACATAGTTTCTGTAAATTATGAACCACTATTTGAAAATATTTCTAATTCTATTGATAGATGGACATTACTACCCATATCCTTAATTGGTCGCATAAATGTTCTGAAAATGAATATTTTACCCAAATTACTGTACTTATTTCAGAATATTCCTTTATCACCCCCAAAGCACCTTTTCATGAGACTTACTAAGTTATTCACTAACTTTATTTGGAACAACAGGCGTCCCAGGCTCCGCCTTTCACTCTTGTACTTGCCTTATGATAGAGGGGGGCTCCAGTGCCCTAATGTGCAATGGTATTATTGGGCGGCTCAGCTCAGAACCATAATGTTTTATTTTTCTACAGAAGGTCCCCCATCATGGGTTAATATGGAATCAGCGGAAGTCACACAGGGTCTGACCTTAAAAAGGTATATATACTCAGCTAATCTCAAACACCACCGGAAAAACTGTTCAAACCCAATTGTTCTTAATATGATCAATGTATGGTATGTGGTGAAGAAACATTTTGGTATTCCTAATAATTTATCTTGTTATAGCCCCATTTGGGGTAATACAGACTTCAAACCAGGAAAGTTGGATGCAGGTTTTAAAAGTTGGGCAGATAAAGGGATAAAATCTATTAAAGATTTGTATTCTTTAAACAAACTTATGTCATTTGAGGAACTAGTTAATACATTTAATATACCTAAAAATCATTTCTTTAAATATTTACAAATAAGGAACTTTATTTTTGTAGCTCAAAAGAATTCTTTAGACATGCCAGTACTAAACAGCTTAGAGACAGAAATGGTAAAAGACTGCTATGCAAGAGGTTTAATTTCACATTTATACAGAATTATAGCATCAGAATCAAAAGAATCGTCAATTAATAAATTAGAAGCCTGGAGGAAAGACTTAAAAGAAGATCTGTGTGAGAGTGATTGGACAGAGGCATGTAAGGAAGCTCAGACACAAACAATAAGTGTAAGATTGAAATTATTGCAATATAAATGGTTGATGCGGACTTACATAACTCCAGCTATTCTACACAAGTATAATGAAAATATTCCTGATACCTGCACAAAATGCAACAAACTCAAAGGTGATTTTTATCATTGCATATGGGAGTGTGAACACATAATGTCTTTCTGGAAAGGGGTGAGGGATATGATCAATAAAATGACAAGTATTAATCTACCATTATCAGCAAAAATATTTGTTCTGCACTTATACCCTCCTGAAATGCCTTTGAGAAGAAGGGAATACGTTTTCCTTGACATGTGTTTGTTACAAGCTAAGCATTTAATAGCTTTGTTTTGGAAAAAAAATCCAAGCACCACATGTAAATGACTGGCTGAAAGAAATGGCGACTAACATGGTCATGGAAAAAATAACTTATATAGTGAAAGGTAAATGTAATAAATTTGAGGAGATATGGTACCCATTCTTATCTTTTCTGGAAGAGGGTGGAGGTAATGGGATGTCAAATGTAAG
>JAPEKO010111647.1:0-11898 GCA_027576075.1 Cathorops hypophthalmus
AGTGGCTACACTGCAGTGTTCATCGGGAGGCCCTGGCAGCCAAGAACATGCCGGCAGATCTACTGTCTGTCCTGAACGATGCAGTGAAGCTGGTGAACTTCATAAAAGCTCGCCCGCTGAATTCAAGGCTGTTCACGCTTCTATGCAACGAGATGGGCAGCGAACACAAATCATTGCTGCTGCACACAGAAGTGCGCTGGTTGTCCCGTGGCAAAGTGTTAACAAGGCTCTTCGAGCTCCGACACGAGCTGCAGGTATTTTTTGAGAGCAACCCACCATGAAAGTAGTGAATGGGGTTTGGGGGGGTGCGTCAATCTGCTTGGAGTGTAGAAGGGGGTGCACGGCCAAAAAAGTTTGGGAACCGCTGCAATAGGCCATTTGCAGGAATTGGTCACGTGTCAATTTTCCCCATGGCACAAGCCCGTGGTGGCTAAGCTAACTTGACATTCCTTGACAACCATAAGAGTTTGACTGCCGATGCGAAGCAATCCATTTCTATAATAGCTGTTTTTACCTTTTCTACGGTCTTTTTTTTTTACCTGCATTTTCATGTGTACTTGGAAAAGTTTGTGGTTTTAACTTCTGTCATAAGTTAAAGTGAATCATTGGCCATAAAAGAGTTTTTTTTTTTTTTTTCAACTCAAGTTGCTCACCACCTGCGAAATGGCAGATATATCTGTATTTATTTTCTAGAATATTCACCCATTAAGCAAATAATAAAGGTAGAAAAGGAGAAATTATAAGTTATAAACATGCATGAGAAAGCCACCATTTCGCCAATGCGTCTTCGAATCAGTTGCAAAGGAAAATGTGATTAGAATTAAAGAAAGAAACAGAAACATTTGAATTCATGTGACTTATCTATAAGCCAATCAAATTCACTAAAAATATTTAATTTTATTGGTTGGGAAACTGTTGTGCCTGACCAATTCAAATTGTGTTCTGCAGTCCATGTTTCATTCTGAGCTGGAGTCTGATCCAATTACAGTGCACTTTCATGTGTTTTTGGAGGGAGGGCTAAAGGGAGGGGGTGGGATTTTTCAGTTGGATACTTTCAAAATCTGGTTTCTCAAAAATCACCTACCTTAGCTTTAAATAGCAAGCCAATGAGGTTAGCTGGCTCGTCTTATGTACTGGGCATGATCATGCTAATAATAGTAGGTACTATTAGTAGTTTCATGTATGAACTGTGAACTGAGAGCACACCGTGTTAATGAGGAAATTACTTTAAAATTTCTAAGAACACATTTTACCTTATTGAACTTCCCTGTATATTTGTTCATTAGTCCGACTGCACTATTCTTCCAGAGGAGCTGAGAATTCCTAGCTCTGACCCCACCTGTATCTGCATGATTTAATACACTGTGCTACTGTCACTTGATTGGATGATGGATAATTGTAGGAACAAGCAGGTTTTCTTCATAAACTCAGACATCCTAAGTCTCCCGGAAGTTCCAGAAATCTCCCACATATTGATAGCGGCTCCCTGATGCCCGCACGTTACATACAATCTCACGGAATCTGTAGCAAGCTTCATCCCAAACCTTTTGATCAGTCAGTCAGTGCATAGAAAATGAAGAGTAACAGCTGATCCAGCCATTTTCTGGAACTCAGGAAATTAATACATGGTACAAATCTTTTTTTTTTTTGGTTTTCAACTTTCACAGTTAGGATAAAGCAGTGTCTCTTTGTAATTGTCATCTTTGGAAGCTCACTTGCTCGGTGGTGAATAATGACAATACATTTTCTAATGTAAATAGAAAAATTTACAAGATAAATAATGACAATACATTTTCATTTTACAGTGTTGCAGGAGCAGGTGTCGCACAACAGGGAGGAATTTGTTCAAATTTTTGGAACTGGCAGGAATTTGTTCAAATTCACCTCCAAAGCTAAGTCGCTCATAAAACTACAACCTTTTCTGGTTCTAAAAGAACCATTTAGGAACAAATACACCCTTTCTATTTTGTGCTACAATGTTAAGTAGAGGTGTGTGTGTGTTGGGGGTCAATGCGCAATTACCATTTTTTAATGTATTTTTTTTATTAACTAAAATCATCATATCTCTGCAACCATAGAATACTTTTTTTTTTTTCAAAAATTCCAAAACCTATGAACTTTCATCTTTTTTTTTTTTTGGTGTCCCTTTACAGAGAGCTGATTTTAAGGTGAATTGAACCTGTTTGAAATTTTAAGGTAAAGTCCCTACAATAATCATGGAATTGGCATGAAGGAAAAGGCCATTGCAAGATTAATTTATAATCACTCTGTGGTAAATTTCTCTGTGTATTTCTGAATCTTGTTGTTGCCTTTTTGTCCATTGAATGTTGTATTGCATCTAAAAACATTTCGATATCAAATGAATGGACATGCCATCCTGTTATCTCTCTCAACTAACATCAGTTTTTTTCTGTATTCATAGGCTCTGAAAGAGATTCTCTCACAACATAAGTGAAATGTAAAAAGATCATGGGTTTTGGAATTTTGAAAAAAAAATTATGATTGCAGAGGTATGCTGATTTTAGTAAAAATAAATAATGGTAATTGTACGCTAACCCCCAGCATGCATGTGCGTGCACACCTCTCTACTTAAAGGAATAGAAAATGCAAAGTAAATACATTGCATGGGTTGGTAGCTTGTAATATTGACAGCCCATAAGAAAAATTTCAGACATATTTGACCATTTATAAGTTGAGTGTTTTTGTATTGCTGCTCTAATGCCACCAGGAGGCTGCCATGTTGCCTGTTGGAAAGGCAATGCGTGACATCATTTGGGTGCAAGGCTGAGTGTATACTTCAGTACTGAAGGGGCAAAGCAAAAAGTCTACTAAGGTGACAATGTCGATTTTTTTTTTTTTTTTCACTATACATCTTAAATAGTGTATTAATGAGCTACAACCCTGACTTATGGACAAACCTGAACTCTTTAACTGTAAAATGAGGCTGAAACTGTGTGTTATACTACTCATTAGCATGCTTGGCATACTCTCGACTCATTCATGAAAAACTTGAAGACGTCACCAGGCTAGCCTACCGTAATTACTGTAGTAGGCAGTCCAACCCCTGTGGCAATGCAGAAAGAGGGTAAACAAACGCTGCTTTACTATACAGGATTCATGTGAACATTACAGGAAGATGCACTTGTATGAAAAAAGGCAGAAATATTGCCAGAAACACCCAAGCTGCTGGTATGGTATGGATTTATTTGATAAAATTCATACATGTAAAAGATACAGTATAAATAGCACTGAGGGCAACACAAAGTATAAAATACACTTATTTCCAATGTGGTCCTCTTGATGACAACAATAAAATATAAGAGACAATAATAAATTGACAAAATTGTATAAACAATGACAAAAGTTATCAAAAATATTCCAACTGTAATTATTACAGAGTACAACTAGATTACAGAAATGGCATCAAAATGATTAAAAATTGGTTATATACACATCATAAAACTGGGTTTGGAATTTACTCCATGAAAATTTTAAGAAACCGGTGAAACAGTTATCACGTCTTTGACGAGATTGCACTGATCGAGGTCGGCTATTCCACAAACAAATTCCTGCATACCTAAAAGAACTCCAAATGGTTTCCATAAAGTGTAAGTGATGTCACAATACACAGCCATATTCAACAAAATGGACCATAGCGCCAGTGACATTTCTTCACTGATTTCCTCAAATGTTTCGGACAATGACACGAATAACGATGATGATCATGATAAACAGTATTACCATATCAATTGGTTACACACAAGTGAACAATATTTATGGAGTTGTTTTAGTTAGTCATTACCGAGGCTCTTCTGACAACACTAAGTCAAAGTAAGACACCCAACAAACATCAAGCTGCTTAGTTGCATCAACAATTATTATGTTTATGCCCAAAGGAACTCAAAATAACATCACGCTTAATAAAAAGTTAGGGAAGCCATAAAAAGTGTTTTCTTACCCTTTGAAATTCTCTTTTGTGGTTGTAATTGTGTTGTCTCATTTGGTCGAAGATTGTGGGAACTGCATCTGGATTCAGCACTGGCTTGTACAGTATTCCTAATGCCTGGTGCATCAGAGTTGTTTGAATGAAACAATTTGCTTCAAAATGTTCCGAGCACATGAGCTGCGTGAAGCAGTTTTTGTTTACCCTCTTTCTGCATTGCTGCAGAGTTTGGACACTCTACTATGGTAATTACGGTAGGCTAGCCTAGTCTTGTCAAAGTCCTTCCCGCGCCCTGTGGCCCATCGGGCGGCGCCGATCTCTGTTTCCATAGCCCTCGGCCTCTCACATAGCTAGGGTTACAGTGGGGGGCTAGTCCTCTGGTAACCACGAGAATTTAACTCCCCAACTCGCATCTGTATTGCAGCGTGCCTTGCCAGATGGTAGCAGGTACCATTTTTATGATGGTCTTTGGTATGACCCGACTGTGAATAGAACTCCCGATCAAGAGGCGGACATGCTAACCACTAGGCCACTAGCCGGTATTGACCAATGAGTGAGCCAGCTCTAAAGTCTTCTCAGCCTGGACGCAACAAACAAAAAAATCTCACCGGATAACTCTATTTTAATGTTTTCAGGACGGTGACCCTTTCATTTCTGAAGCAAATTTGGTAGAAAATGAGGCCAAATTAAAATTAGAAGAGAATAATTTGAATGAAATTATGAAAGAAATTCAAGAATGAAAGAAATTAAACATAACATTTGAAATGCTGATATGTTTGGGTCTTCTCTGAAGGCCTAGAAGGCCCTGATGGTTCCCGTCTGATACTGTGCATGAGGCAGGAACACACCCTGAATGAGACACCCGTCCATCGCAGGGCACCGCACATGCGTTCACGCACTCACTTCCATGTAGGGAGAGTTTAACATAGCCAATCTGTCTACTGGATTGTTTTGGGAGGTTGGTGGAGACCAGAGAACCCAGAAGAAACCCACACAGACATGGAGAGAATACGTATAAAACTCCACACAGACAGTAATCCGAGCTCAGGATAGAACCAAGGACCCTTTAAGGCAGCTGGTGTGCGACTGTGCTGCCTATAATAAACATTTAAAATGGTAATAATACAGATTGAGTGTTTAATTTACCATTGAAATGCCTTTACCGTTTAAACAAAGCAGTAGTATGGCAGCTATAGATTAGGTTTCCAAATGCTGGCGTGTTCCATTAAGGCTTTCATTAGTAGTTGTGTACATATAGTAGGTAAAGTAAAGGGAGAAAACCTAATCCATCGCTGATTCCTTTTCTAGCAACTGCGGATTTGAGGCAGTTCCTGGTCCAAGCGAGGCAAGGAGTCAGCAGAGTCATAAAGATTGTCATAAGGAGTGGTGAGTAAGAGAATTCGAGTTGCAGATGTATATATATTCCTGATATATACGTGATGTTCAAACGTTTAGGAAGCGCAAGATAAGTTTTTAAATAATGCAGGATCGTGAATGACTGAGAAACTGCAGCGATTAAACTGACATTACGGTATTTGTGGACTGAGGACTCATCGGCGCATGGTTCAAATATGCAGAGCATGCAGTATGTGATAAAGTATTCTTCATACCATACTTACGCTGAGGCTCAGAGCTGATTATGGTGTGTGTGTGTGTGTGTGTGTGTGTGTGTGTGTGTTTAGAGCAATTGGTGTTGGGGTCCTACAGAGAGCCCTCTCAGAGCTGGGACCGAGACTATGACCCATGTGTTCTGCCTCTGTTGGACTCGTTGGAGCCTTGCTACATCCTGTTCCGTCTGGACACGCAGAACCAACAGGGCTATGAGTGGCTCTTCATCTCCTGGTCTCCAGATCAGTCGCCTGTAAGCACACACACAGCTACACACACACACACACACACATACCTCAGATATGCACTGTATGGCACTTTGGTACTCCGATACCACTCTCTGTCTGGGTGCTGACCCACTGCTCGCTGCAGGTGCGATTGAAGATGGTGTACGCTGCCACTCGTGCCACACTGAAAAAGGAGTTTGGGGGAAGTCACATCAAAGATGAACTATTCGGAACCACACAAGTAGGTAGACGTGGAGTCTGTTACAACTAGCACTGTATTCTGTTATATATGCCATTATTATGGGGTTCCACTGGGTTTGACTTGTTCTTACTGTCAACCTTTGCATTATTATTATTATGGGCGGCACGGTGGTGTAGTGGTTAGCACTGTTGCCTCACAGCAAGAAGGTCCTGGGTTCAAGCCCTGGGGCCGGCGAGGGCCTTTCTGTGCGGAGTTTGCATGTTCTCCCCGTGTCCGCGTGGGTTTCCTCCGGGTGCTCCGGTTTCCCCCACAGTCCAAAGACATGCAGGTTAGGTTAACTGGTGACTCTGGTGGAGGTGTTTGGTCATCATGTGCTGTTTGGTTTTCATGACTCAGCACCACACACATACCAACTGTCAAGTATGGTGGTGGAGAGCTGGTGATTTGGGGTTGTTTTGTAGCCACATGGCCTGGGAGACTTGCACTCCACTTTATACCAGAATATTCTTGAGAGAAATGTGAATGAACCTGTCCAGTAGTTTTATGTGACTGGCTCACCCTTCCCAGAATCCTCTGTGTGGAGTAGTATACAATATTCCCAAAACAATCCAGTGATCTCCACGGCCATAAATTTTAAACTGTAACATGACATTGAAAATAGTTTGTCAAAATATCTATATTTTAAATTCCTTTGACCAATCGATTCCATTATTGTATAGTTATTTCATTGTAATGGACCTAAACCACCCTCTGCTGTCTCATGAGATGACTGCAGGATGACATGCAACTACGAAGAACACAAAAAATAAGGCATATTTTGTTCAAAACTTCCCCTTATGACACGTAAATGAAGAAAACGTTCAATAGGGGTTTCAAAGCCATCACTAACAGTGAATTTGTGGAGGTTTTGCTGCACAGAGATGGTGATCATCTGCTTTCAAAACAAAACCAATTAATTGGATTCTGGGAAGGGTGAGTCAGCCCCTTTAAGCTGGGACAAAACTGGGTCATACAACAAGAAAGTGATCCCAGGCACACCAGCAAATTAATATCTGAATGGCTAGAAGGAAATCAGCAAGGTGTTGGAATGACCAAATCAAAGTCAAGACCTCAACACTATTGAGATACTCTGGTGGGATCTTAAGAATAATAGTAGTTGCAGTAATAATATTAATGCATCTCAAACAATTAGAATATCATTATTTTTAATACAAGTTCAATGTTTTCCATCAGTTATTTAAGCCTTAGGAGGATTGTCAAGAGAAGTTTATTCAAGAACTTGGGAGCGCTTCACAAGAAGTGGACGGAGGCTGATCAAGAGCCACCCCACACAGGCATCTTCAAGAAAGGGGCTACAACTGTCGCATTCCAAATATCAAGCCATTCCTGAACCAGAGACAAATGTCAGAAGTGTCTGGACTGTTGCTCAGTGGTCCAAAGTCACCTTTTCAGATGAAAGAAACTTTGCATTTCATTTGTAAATCAAGATCCTAGAGTCTGGAGGAAGCTTTAAAGGCACAGAATCCAAGGTGTTTGAAGTCCAGTGTGAGGTTTCCGTAGTCTATGGTGATTTGGGGTGCCATGTCATCTGCTGGTGTTGGTTCATTGTGTTGTATCAAGTCCAAAGTCAACACAACCATCTACCAGGAGATTTTAGAGTACTTTATGCTTCCATCTGCTGACAAGCTTTATGGAGATGCCGATTTCCTTTTCCAGCAGGACTTGGCACCTACCCACAATGCCAAAACTACTACCAAATGGTTTGCTGACCATGATATTACTGTGTTTGATTGGCCAGCCAACTCGCCTTACCTGAACCCTATAGAGAATCTTTGGGGTATTGTCAAGGGGAAGATGAGAAACACCCGATCCAAAAATGGACGAGCTGAAGGCCATTATCAAAGCATCCTGGACTTCAATCACACCATCAGTGCCAAAGGCTGATTGCCTCCATGCCACATTGTATTGTTGCAGTAATTTGTGGTACAGGAGCCCCACCCAAGTATTGTGTATTATGAACATACTTTTCAGAAGTTGGACATTTCTGTACTGTAAGTCCTTTTTTGATTGACATCCTAATAATTTGAAATACTGGATTTCTGATTTTCATGAGCTATGAGCCATAATCATCAAAATTAAAACCATGAGAGGCTTTAAATATTTCATTTTACATGTTATGAATATAGAAGATATAAAAGTTTACCTTTTTTAATTAAATTTAAAAAATTTATTTATGATATTCTAATTGTTTGAGATGCACTAGTACATTTAATTTACACTGTCTGACCAAAAAAAAGTGTCGCCATTTGGATTTAAATAAGCAAATTCTTAACAGCCTTTGATTGGATAATTACTGCAGTGATTAATATGTTTCTTTTAACCTTAAGTTATTTAGTGAGTAGCTGCTCCTTTCTTTAACAACTATGTTGGAAGATGTATCTTGTGGTCATTGAAAAGATGTTAATTTGTTTCATCAAGCAAAGAAAACAACTGAGGAGATTGCTGAAATTACTGAAATTGGTTGAAGAACTGTCCAGTGCATTATTATAACTTTCTTTGCAGAAGAAATGTGGTAGGAAAATTTTTTTTTTGACTGACTGATCAGAGATCACTTAAATGCTTGAAGTCGAATCATAAAATTATCTACAGTAGAACTCATGGCTATGTTTAATAGTGAACTTAAGAGCATTTCCACATGTACAATGCAATGAGAACTCACAGGATTGGGACTAAACAGCTGTGTGGCCATAAGAAAACCAGTTGTTAGGGAGGATAATCGAAGAAAAGGTTTCAATTTGCTATGGAGCATAAATATTGGACTCTGGAGCAATGGAAAAAGGTAATGTGGTCTGACGAGTCCAGATTTACCCCAATGCCTGAATGATGGGCACGACAGGGTCAGAAGGAAAGCATATGAATTGATGCACCAATTATGCATAGTGGCCACTGTACAAGTCTCTGGGCGCAGAGGCACTCTGGGGTTGCTTCAATTGGTCAGATCTAGGTTCAGCAATGTTATGTGGCAATAAAATGAAGTCAGCTGACTACCTGAAAGTACTTAATGACTAAACCATCAATAGATTTTTTTTTCCTTCCCTGATGGCATGCAAGGGCAGATTTAATCATTTTGGTGCCTAAAGCAAACACAGGCCTGTGACCCTCCACATCCCTTGTTCTCTCCCTTTTTTTCCATTCTTATTTTTAGATTAGATTAGATTAAACTTTATTGATCTCTTTGGGAGGGTTCCCTTAGGGAAATTAAGAATTTTTGCCCAGATATCTGGACTTGCATCTGTAATTTAAAAAATAAAATAAATAAAAAGCACAACAAAACATTCAATTTAACAAATGTACCCACTATAAAATCGTATTTTTCTAAACAGTATATGATATAATCTTTATGACAAAACTGTCCATTCATATGGAAAATCTCTTATTGGTTGTCATTTACCTTCATTTTCCAGTAAGTTCTCTGATAGTTGTTTGTTGTCTTCTATCTTGCTACTTAAGTGAGAAGCTAACCCAGAATATAATTGGTTACTTTTGGAGATATATAAATAAATGACTTTTTTTTTTTTTTTTACATTTGTTAAGTTTGACTTTCTTTCTCTCCCTCACCAACTCATCTTTAGTAGCCACTGTGAAAAAAATGAATATCTTTTGGTAGTTTTGATTAAAAACCATTTTGCTTTCTTCACTCTCCCCTCTACCACCTTTTCTCATAACTGCTGGGGTAGATTCTCTTCAATTTTAACAGTCTGTACACCATTCTGAGCTGCTTCCACAGTGGCTACAGACTTACTGAAGTAATTCCACAGATGTGCAGTAAAATCATGGAATAGTCCAATGTAGTGGGGATTCTAATGGCATTTTAGTATATGGATTTTTAGAAAAACACAATTAGCAAAAAGTAAAAAAAGAAAAACATCATAACTATAAATTTATGGAAATGTATGGGGCCCTGATAGCTTGGGGCCCGAGGAAATTGTCAACCTTTGCCTTATGGTAAAGGTCAGCTCTGATGGCATGGACATAAAATTAGGGCTCAAATTGTGAAATAGTGGTTTAGGAGGCATGAGAAATCATTTCCACACATGAATTGGCCACCACAGGGTCCTGACCTGAACCCACATTGAAAGTCTAGCCACTGTGTGCTGGAGAAAACTTTGTGGACTGGCTCGACCCTCCCATCATCAAGACACTATCTCAGTGAAATTAATGCAACTCTGGATGGAAATAAATGTGATGTTGCATAAGGCTGTTGAGACAATGCCATGGCAAATGCACACCATAATCAAAGCTAAAGGCTGTCCAATTAAATATAAGTGTTCAATTTTTCTTTTGACCAGGTCATGTACATAGCATCTTTCTCATAACCAAGGTCACTTTAAGGTTACAAAAAAAAAACGAGACCTCCAAAAGCCATCAGGATGTAACTCCTGTGGCATAGCTGCTCACAGTCCCACCAGAAGGCATACACAGGTATATCCCACACAGTCTGCACAGGGCCACAAACTGTTTGGGGGCAGCCATGGCCTAAAGGTTAGAGAAGCAGCCTTGGACCCAAAGGGTCACCAGTTCTCTTTGTGGGGGGAGTGAACGAAGGGCACTTTCCCCTCCCTCTGTATCCATGACTGAAGAGCCCTTGAGCAAGGCACCTAACCTAACCCCCAACTGCTCTCCAGTCGCTGTTGCATAGCTGCCCACTGCTCTGGGTATGTGCATGTGCTCATCGCTCACTTTTGTGTGCATGCATGTGTTCACTGCTTCAGATTGGTTAAATGCAATGGAGTCCATTAAATGCATGTATTCTAGTGTACAAATAAATGCTTCTTTGTCTTCAGCCACAATGCCACCAGGCAGCTCAGAATGCCATGTTATAGACGTACAAAGTGAGCATAGAGTGCTCAACAGGCAGTGAGCAGAAGGACGCATGGTGGACCAAGGCCTGGGGAACCCAATGCAGAAGATCATTTGAGCTACACCACAACTTGAAACCAGCAAACAAAGGGACAAAATCAGCAAAAGTTAGAATAGAAAACAAACATGAAAACATACAAAAGACAGAAAAGGCAAGGCTCCAAGTGAGCTAAACAGTCTGGCTGCAGACTGGAAACATTTCACCAGAGAATACTCCTCCAGGCCTTTGTCCTGGTGATCATCTGCAAATGTCAGTCTGGCTTTTATGCCTGTCTTATCATAGGGGCTTCTTCCTTGCACAATAGCCTTTCTGGCCATATGAGTTGTTTCCACTCAACAGGATTATGAAAACACAAGGTTTGGCCAAAAAAAAAAAAATCATTGAGATAAGCTTCGCTTCAAGACTAACCAGACATGAAGCTGGTTTTTACCAAAGTATGTATTGCCATATGATCTCAGTGGAGCTTAGGATTTGCTTTATTCATGGAACCATGATTGATGGAAATTAACTGGGCTCATTGAAATTAATCTGGTTTATCAAGTTGGCTCACTTTGTGAAATACTCCCCCTGTACAGCTGCTCATTCATGCAGTTATCCATTCAGCTAATCATATGGCAAAAGCACAGTGCACAAAATTATGCAGATAAAGGTCAAGATCTTCAGTTAATATTCACATTAAACATCAGAATGGAGGGATGAGAATGGAGGAAACTTTACATTGGAAAAAACCCAGACTACATTTAGGGTCAGTGTCAAAACTATGCCCTTTTTTCATCAATAATTTTGCACAATCATTTTATTCTGGTGGATTTTTCATTTTCCCCCTTCTACCACATTTATATTTTTTCAACAACCCCCCCCCGGTGGTGTACTGGTTAGTGCTGTCGCCTCACAGCAAGAAGGTCCGGGTTTGAGCCCCATGGCCGATGAGGGCCTTTCTGTGTGGAGTTTGCATGTTCTCCCCGTGTCTGCGTGGGTTTCCTCTGGGTGCTCCGGT
>JAPEKO010111758.1:0-11875 GCA_027576075.1 Cathorops hypophthalmus
CCTGTGATGACCTGGCAACTTGTCCAGGGTGTACCCTGCCTTTTGCCCGTAGTCAGCTGGGATAGGCTCCAGCTTGCTTGTGACCCTGTAGAAGGATAAAGCAGCTAGAGTTAATGAGATGAGAGATGAGATCTTTTTAGGTATAGAAATGCCAATCATTGGAAAAGAAAAGGTGTTGTGTGTATTAGAGTACGCTCAAACACAGTCGAACAAGACAGTGCAGCGAGCATTTATGAGAGAATTCTCTACAAATGCACTGACTGCAATACAGATTTGGACATGGTACAAAAAGTTCAAAGAGTTAGGCTGTCTGTGTCTCAGGTGGCACGTATATTGAAAATTTGTGAAATCGTTCATGGAGTCCACATACCTTTGAATTTCTCATTCAAATTTTGAGGAATAAATCTTATGTTGCTTAACATTAAGCTTGTTTGGTTTCATTTATCTAGACTATGTAGTTTCTGGGATATTTACATCTCAAATAATATAAAATTTTTTTGAAACACCCTGTACATCTGTTTCTGAAGGGCCCCAGAGTTAGGGAACAGACCTAAACAAACAGCATCCTGTAGACCAAAGAGCTATCAGAACAAGTCCTGAACAAAGTTTTAGATTATTAAGGTAGTTCAAGAACTGTAGTAAAGAAGGGAACGTTATGGCACAAACGGTACTCTGCGTAGAGGAGGTCATCTGCCAACTGTCAGTGATGTGGGAAGGACAGAAAAACTACCAAAAAGCCATAGGTAACTTGCAGCATGATGCTACCACCATCATGCTTCAACATGCGAAAGTGAAAATGTTACGTTTTGATCTCATGAGGCCAAGGAATCTTTTTTCCAGAGGGAAACTCTCTATCATATCTTTTAGCAAGCTTCAAACACGATATCATGTGGACAAAGTTTAAGACGTGATGTGGAAAGATAAACATCATTTGACATGTTGGTGCAACTGACAGATTGCTTCATGACAGTCTATGATCTGTGTATCAGAAATGAACACATAAATAAACCAAAACTTTCTTTATATGTTCCATGTAAAATATGGTAAGTTGATCCAAATAATCCACAAAGATTGTTCCACAATAAATATTTAAATCCATAAATTTGGTATTAAAAGAGAATTGTTTGAAAGACAAGACTAATAAATACACAGCTTTACCTTGGTTTACCTTTCCTGTTAGACAGTGTGGGTAGATAGGAAAATTGAAAGTGATATGGTATCTATTGCAGTTTAATAAGACTGCATCCTGACAAGCATTATGCTGACATCTCTCCTCCTAAAATGTATGTGTCAGTGAAAAAAATGAGAGACTGGCATCTTTAAATGCAAACAGGAATTTTAGAGGGGAACAGCACACTATATTTTTGTAAAAAGGGAAAAGAAGAAAGAGTAGAAACATGCTTTCTTGTGGTATATACTGGTTTGTGGGTCCGTTTCTGGTAAAGAAATACTGGAAGGTGCTTTCTTTTCGGCCAGCCATTACTGACAGAGGTTATTGTATTGTATGGCTTCTTGTGGACTAATTGCATTTTTGCCAATCTACCTTTTCATATTTATTTCCAAAATTGCTGAACAAACACGATCCAGACACTTTCAAAAAAGCCCATCTGGATGAGATTTTGGAATACACCATCCTTAATGTTCAGAAACTCTATATTTATAGTACAATTAAGTGTAAATGTCGCACCTCCTTTTGTTTTGCTCTCACCTTTGGTTCTGCACATCAGCAGTTGGCCTCTGATCACTGGTACTGATTTCTTCTGCTACCCATCAGCTCCGAGCATAAAGCTGTCCTCTTTATCTCCTACTGCAGTCTTGCTGTTTACCCCATGCAGTCTTTGGATGGTTCAATAACATTTGGAAGATAAGTTTATATATATTTCCAGATTTAGGATCCAGACTCCTTACTATTCTAGAGTAGAATTATTGATGTGTCAGACCCTCTCTTGGCTAATTCTGATAATAGTAGGGCTCCTCGAGCGGAGCCCCATACTTAAGAGAATATAGTAATGCATCGACCTGATTTTTGATGGCTTGACTGTCTGGCGTCTGTATGTATGAATGTACGTATGAACGACGAACAACGAACGTGAACCACCACAAGGAACCTGACCATAAGTGCAAGGCAACGTCTCTCATAAACACTTGACCACCGGACAACAAAATTTGTATCCTTATTTACATAAGATAGATGGGTTTTTAATTTGCTTTTTAAAAAATAAAGTGCGACTATTTACTAACACATTTTACGGAAATATTCACGACAGTTTCATATAAAAAATAGTTAAAACAGTTTTATTAGTCTACTATAGCTTCTTGGACAGTTGGTAGTTTTGCTGTGATTGAGCTCTAATCAGGAACAGGTACATGTTAATTAGTCCTAATGGCATGTGCGTGCTTTGCAGTTTGTGGCTGTGCACAATGCACCTGGATGTGAGAGGTGTAACCAGACAACTGTTTGACATATCAAGTTTTATATTCGGTCGTAACTATGTAGTAATGATGTAAAGTGAAAGCGCTGAGTCACTGCTATCCACCAGGCACCCAACAGAGTCACACCATAATAAATGTCTAAATGTCGTGGTGTTGTTTCTGGCGCATGGCATGTGGTGTCAAATAAAGGAATAAATCTGTATTAGTAACTGCAATGCATATCTCATTATTGGTATCACTGTCTCAAGACAATGCAGCAATTTATTGACATGAAATACATGACACTACACAATTCGATGGTTCACGTGCAATAATGTTATTATTCTATTCAGGTTGATTTTGTGCCCTTGTAAATATTTTGCTCATATACTCATCAGGAGATCTGCTTTGAGGCAGCGTTTAAATATCTATATTACCTATCATCATAAATAAATACAGTAGGTCCTCAATATAGTTGTAATTTTTAGCTACATATTCATTGGATTAAGCTGTTGGTCCTGCACTCGTGTAACATTTGATTACTCTTTAAAGACTTTGCCATTTGAACTTTTGTTCTGCAGGAAGCCCTGCAAACATCTGATGTGCATCATTCAATCTTTGTGCTGTTTCCCAGTCATAATCCACAATGATGGGCACAATCTGTTCCACAACCAGTATAACAAAGTGACGTAAGATTAAAAAAAAAAGTTGGATTGCCACTAAGCACTGTTTCTGACACTTATGTGACTAATGTGAATTTGGGACCATTGTAAATCTTTGGTTGGGTTGAACCAATTGGTTGGTTTTACAGTAACCAGGTGGTTCAAGTCAAGTCAAGTTTATTTGTATAGCTCTTTTAACAGCAGACATTGTCACAAAGCAGCTTTACAGAAAATTAAAATTAATTAAAGACTTCAAACATGAACAAATTTTATACCTAATTTATCCCCAATGAGCAAGTCTGTGGCGACAGTGGCAAGGGAAAACTCTCTCCGATGACACGAGAAAGAAACCTTAAGAGGACTTAGACTCAAAAGGGAACCCATCCTCATTTGGGTGATAACAGATAGCATGATTATAAATAACTTGCTACTATATTAGTGTCCTATATAGTCACAGAGTGTAACTGTGAAACCAGGAAAATCATTATAGTTTTCACATGAAGTCTGTTTTGTTGAAGTTATAAACTGTTCGTTGATGAAAACTTGAGTGCAAAACTGTTCATGACAACTGCAGTCCGAAAGTTATCATGGCAATTGTAGCTTCAGCCATAAGTGCATTGCTGTAAGTGTCCAGAGCTGTTTTCCAAGTGCGACTTTCGACTGTCCATGTGGGGCCGTCCTCCACAGGAGCAATGTGACGAGACTCCAGCCAAACGTAGGGCATCAGGATGGATCAGGCAGGTCCGAAGAGCAGAAGAGGTCAGGATCACTGGTGTCTCAGGAGCGACATGTACTGTAACTCAATTCATTCTATCACTGAGTCATTCTTTAGTCTGGCTTGTTGGCTGGATTTATTATCAGTGAAATATGTCTGAAAAAGCCTAAACACAAACACAGTAAATACCCCTACTGAAAGTGTTTAAGACAGACAAGACAATAATATATAATCCAATCCATTAGGTTGTCTTATTCTGATTCCTACAGACTGTGGGATTCCAGCAATTGTACAAGTTTATTGCAAGCCACACTGTGCAACATGGGCCAAATATACTTGGGTTCAGCATCAAGTTTGATGTATGTAGATTGTATGATGCTAACACATACTGAATCATAGAGTATGACACAAGTCAACATACAAGAATAAAACATCATGAGTGTGTGTCAACCATCTGTGCTGCTATAGTCGTAAACAATAAAGCTAAAGCAAAAATTGAGCCAGGTTTGGCGCCAGTGTCACATCGATCAGCATATCGTTTCATGATGCATTCTTATCGGTTGATCAGTTGACGTAGGTCGTAGCAACAGTCACATTGTGAGACACTGTCAGAATGTTGTCCCAGGCTAGCTATCTTTGGTCGCAAGACTGTGACAACAGACATGTTTGAACCTCTCTCACAATGTGACGTAGGAGCCACAACCAAAGATATCTCCACGTTTCTTTCGCATTTGTCATCTATCGTCTGGGACAGCCCAAAATCGCACGGTGTATATCTGTCATAAGACAAGGAAATGCCATTGGTTTTTATGCTGAAAATGATGAGGTTAACCCAAGGTTTATTTCCTAAATCCGTGGCTTGTTAATTATTATTTTATTTTTGAACTGAAGTAAAATCAAGAAGACGTTAAAGTCGACAGCCTTATATTACTTTTCTTGCCACCTGACGGTGCCCAAAAGACCAAAAATAAAACTCTTTCCAAAAGGCCAATTGGGGATGGCAGCCATGACTAAGCTCACACTCCTCTGTAGCTGTGGCAGAGTCTAAATTAAAAACCTCCTATCCTCTCTGTGGGAGACTCATCCTCCCTTAGATATAGTGAACCTGAGGTTTTCATCAGCATGCAACATGGGTGGGTTGTCTGAGAATATGAAGACCTCTCTTTTCTTCTCTCTCTCTCTGTCTCTCTCAGCACATTGGCTAAATCTATTTGTATTTCAGTTCATCTAATTATCCAAGGTATTAGATTCAAATCATAACAAACTCACGGTTTTCTAATGTTCTGATACGTTTCTATATGAAAATTTAGTGGAAAGGTTCGACATGAGACGGTGAGAACAACACATTTCTTGGAGCTCATTTCTATTTGTTTATCCACCATATTAGAAAGATAAACTAACTGCCATTCGGCTAATCAAATATTCACCCACATTAGCAAATCCAACTCATATCATTAGATATTTTAAGACTTTCTGCTGCCAAAGTAAATGCTGTACATATAATTAGCAAAGACATTATTTACCATTATGCCTATACACACACTCATTCTCTGTTGATGCTCATTGAAGTGATACCGACACGAACAGGTCTCCTTGGCCACTTTAATAGGAACTCGCTCTTGATTGTAAGATTCCTGTTCTTGGCTGGCAGGAGTGGAACCCAATGTGGTCTTCTGCTCTTGCATGCTGAGATGCTTTTCTGCTCACCACGGTTGTAAAGAGCCTGATGACTTACTATATCCTTTCTGGCAGCTTGAACCAATCTGGCCATTTTCCTCTGACCTCTTTTATCCACCCATAGAACTGTCACTCACTCAATGTTGTTTGTTTTTCGCACCATTCTGTGTAAACTCTAGAGACTGTTGTGTGTGAAAACCCCAGGAGATCAGCAGTTTCTGGCACTAACACCCATGCCACAGTGAAAGTCACAGGAATTGCAATTTTTCCCATTCTGATGTTTGAAGTGAACATTAACTGAAGCTCTTGATTTGTATCTGCACGATTTTATGCATTGTGCTGCAGTCAAAGAATTGACTGATTAGATAACATGCATAAAACAGCAGGTGTATGGGTGTATCTAATAAAGCGGCTGGTGAGTGTGTGTGTGTATACAGAGAGAGAGATTAGACCCAGATTTTTGAGCTGAGAAGTAATGCAATAAAACAGTGTCTCTTTGCCATGTTGAATACTGATTGTATTAGAAATATAGCGCAGTGCCTACCATCTAGTTGAAAACTTAGATTGCAAGTATGATTTAAGGGGAGGTTCATGTGCAACTTCATATTTATGATAATCTTTATAGCACATGATTGCAGTATTAAGATTTCAAATTCTATTTTAATGCTTATGAGTAATGCACAACTGCGAGTACTTGGATACTGCTATCTTGGAACTGACCCTTTAGCTCTCTTATGTCCTGCTGTTGAGCAGGGGTCAGATCTTCACCATAATGGATCAAGATACACCCTGGCATTCCTTTGGGAGCAGAGGTATATGCTGACAGGGGTGGGATGATTCAATCCAGCATTTAAGAAGGTTTAAGTGATACAACTGGGTGGATTTGCTCTTTCCAGACTGTTGCAGTGATAGTTAACCAGGTCCACACACTCCATGACAGTGAAGGGCAAGAAACTGTGGGTAGCAAAATGAGCATGTTGTCGCCTGGATGGTTGTTGTGTACCTGGCTCTGCTGAGTTTGGGCATTCAGAATGTGCTGGCAAATGATGGGGGTTAGCTTGTTGATGTGGGCTTTCATCTCCTGCACATACTCTATGACTGAGTGGGAGGGTAATGGTTGTTCTTCCCAGGCCTCCTTTGCCACATCAAGCAAGCCCCAGGGCCATCTCCCAATCAAGATCTCAAATAGTGTGAACCCTGTAGAGGCCTGTGGCATCTCCCTTACTGTGAAGAGTACATAGGGGAGGAAGAAATCCCAGTTTTACCTACCCTTATTGATGGCCCACTGCAGCATCCTTTTCAGGGTCTGATTGAAGTGTTCAAAGAACCTGTCTGGGGATGGTACAAGGACGTCTGCACCTGCTTCACTTGCAACACCAGCACATATCAGACATTAACATTGATGTGAAAGGTGTACCTTGGTCAGTGAGCAGGTCCTTGGGTAGGCCAACCTGGGAACACAGCAGAACCAGCTCCCTGGCAAAGTTCTTTGATGTTGCCTTCCACAGGGGGACTGTCTCAGGGTAGCATGTGGCATAGTCTAACATCACCAGGAGGTACTCATGCCCCCTTGCAGATTTTGGGAGGAGATCCACCAGAGCCATACCTACTCTCTCAAATGGAACTCTGTTGATTAGTAGGGGAACCAGGGGGGCTGGGGCAGGCTTGTGTGGCCTGGTGAGCTGGCACTGGTGACAATGTCGGCAAAAGTTCCTATCTCCTGCTTCCATGCTGGGCCAGTAGAATCTGTCAAAGTTTTTCTAGGGTGTTGTGTGTGGCGAAGTGGCCCCCTATGGATGTGTGTGTGCCAGATGCATGGCAACATCTACATTTGATCGGGGAACCATGAGAAGGTCCACAGCTTGGCTGTTATGAAGGACCCCCTCATCTTTGTCATCCTCTCTCATGCATCCCTGTGCACACAGGTAACCTTGGCTTTGAAATTTCTTTTGACTGTACTGGGGAGTACAGTGGTGGGCTGGGCTAAGGTGAACATGCTTCCAGAGTCCAAGAGATGCTGATGGCCTGTCCCTCCAGTTGGACTTTAATGCTGGTAAGGTTATTGTCTTGGGTGCAGTGGACTACACGGCTCTTCAGTTAGGGCTTTCTAACTGGGCCCAGGGTTGCAGACTGAGAAGTGGTGGGCATTGGCTTGTATTGGGGTAAGGAGCCCATGGGCCTTCTGGTGGGTCATTACTGCCATCTCGCTTTGCTCCATTGCAAGGGCCTGGGGAGGCCATCAGAAGTCTTGAGTCTTTGGGGCTGGCTCAGGCTTTGCCATTTCCAGTGTAGCCAGGGCACATTCTTGGGCATCCATGAACTGTGCTGGTGTCTTGGATGCTTTCATTCTGATGCCCAGCACTCAGCTGGGGGAAGGGAGTGAAGGAACTGGTCCAGAGTGACATTTTGTGTGACCTGGGTGGCACAGTGTTGTTCAGGCTGGAGCCAGCATTTTTTTGGTCTGGAGCAATGTGTCCATCTGGCTCTGAGCTGTAAGGTTGGGTTGGTAGGACTAACAGTGGAACTCCAACCACCAACTGACGGGGAGGAGCCACACCAGGCCAGAATCTTTTTTTCAGGACCAAGAAGTCCTCAGCTAATGCTAGGAGCAGAGCATAGTAAGTGAATTGGGCCTCACCAGTTAGCTAGGGTCCTCTTTGTGCCAGCCTTCATGCTATGCTGTCTGTTTGAACATGCAGAGATATGCCTCTACATCATCAGAAGGGACCAGCTTTGGAAACAGGCACAGGACTTCCTGTCAAGGGTCAGGAAGTCAAGGAGGAAGAGGCCTGGTGATGGTTCTCTATTGGAGCAGTTGTTGTGTGGTGGCTTGTAGCCTTCAAGCTAACTCCTGGGTGACATGCTGTAGCTGGATTTTGCCTTTGAGGAGGTGCTGGAACAAGGGTTCCATGGGGTGGGGATGCTGTGTTCTTACCCGCTTCTCCACCAGTGTAACGAGACCACTAGGTGAGGCAGAACACAGACACTGACACAGAGATTGAAATGAGAAAAGAAATGCTCTTTTATTTAGAAACTATGTGAGGGAGAAGGGCGCTGGAAGTGAGCTGGTGTGGAGTGCAGAAGGGGAAGGTGGAGTTGGTTGAGCAGCAGATTGCAGAGGGTCACAGAGAGCACAGAAGGAATCTCGGTGACCTTTCAGTCTTAAGCTGAAGCAGGTGTGGATTCTCTGGGTGTTCTACATGGTGTTCAGTGCAGTGCTCAGGCCTCAGTGCCACATTTCCATCATTGGCAATGTGACCTATGCACAGAAGAGAAGAGGAGCGCATGAGCAGAATTGATGTGCTTAAATGACCTGAGTGGTGCTTTGCAGTTTAATTGCTTAACTGACTGCAGTCGGGGCTTGTTGGATGGCTTCACCCTGTGGTCATGCACCATTCTGCTTTCCAAAACACCAGTGCTGAAGGAAAGCTGTCCCTTCAGAACAGTGGTGCGGTGAGGTGAGGAGCCCTGAATAGGCCATATGAGGCACCGCCATCACACTTTTTACCTCTAAATAACTTAATTGATGGCTCCCTATGTCTAAACAGACCATCGATGTGCCTGCTTATGTGAGTGTAGGGCAATATTGGCTCTGGTTGAATAAGCCAATTCTAGAGTGGCAGCCCTTGTCACAACTGCTGCATACGAAGGCTGATGAGAGTGTCTGGGCATTTACTACTGCAGCTTTCCTTCTCTATCTCCTGTCTGCCCAGAGTCTGGTTCATTTTTCTTCTGTGACAGAGATGCCTTTGCACACAGCCTGACACCAGGCACAGTGACTTGCAGCCATCTCTTCCCATGTAATAGCACTGATGTCCCCAAACTTCAGGTCATGTTTTTGCACACATCCATATATCACAACTTTGGGTGCACTGTAGGTCAATATCCTGTGGCGAGCTCTCCATACAGGATGTCTTTGGGGATACAGCTATTCTGTATGTGATGGGCATGGCCAAGCCATTGTTGTTGTCACTATGTGAGCAAGGCATAGATGCTTGGGATTCTGGCCTGGTCCAAGATGTCTTTGTTTGTCACATGGTCCTTTGAAGAGATGCCCAGGATCCAGCGCAGACACTGCAGGTTGAAGGCATTCAGGCGATGTTCCTGGCATATGTATATATCTTAATACTTATTTATAAATATGTTCCAGAATTTAAGAAACTAAAAGGTTTTGAATCTTTCTTGAATGACAGCTACAAAATACAAGAACAGTTTTTGACCTTTCACTATCCTGCAGAAATGTCGACTGTTATGTAAAATAACAGAAGTGACACATCAACTGTGCATTATTTTAACACTGTGACATAGCCTCAACACAGAAAATTTGGAAACATTTAAGACTGAAATATAATGTTAACATTAATATAGCTTTTAAAACCAGATGTTAATGTACAAATCATGCTTTCAGACTCTTAGGAATCATAACATGCTTTGATAATTGCTTGTTTGATAAATGTAGGTTTATAAAAAGCCAGGTAGTAGAGCTAGACATTCTGTGAATATTAGAAATGCTCAGTATGGGGCAAGGCCCTAATCTGTAAGACAAACAAACAACTAAATAAGCAAATGTACCTAATACTGTAGGTTTTTGGAACTGCAAATTGGTCACAGATGTTTCCTCTAAAGGAGATGTGCCTGAGGTTCATGAAAAGTACCGGGATTCTTGAAAAGGTTCTTGCAATATACTTTACAGTGATCCTTATACTGTACATTTAACAATTATTTACTGAAAGCAAAGTGATTATCACTGAGCTTGAGGTAAATAATTGTTTTAGTATAATTACATAAGTGAATATTCATAAAAATAGAGAAAAAAGTACTATTTTTTAAAATGCTCACTTAATTTCGTGTCAGTTACATACCGAGGAGGAAGCAATTTGCATTGCAGGAAATTTGACCAATGAGCGCGCTAGAATTGTGATATTCACTTATGTAATTATACTAATCTATGTTATACACGTCACCTGTCAGTGGTCATTATGTTATGATTGATCGGTGTATATGTAGGCTGCATTTCAATGATTTATATGCCCCTTACTGTATATGTCACACAACCATTGTGTTTCTCCCAGTATATCACATTAGAGCATATCCTTTGATGCATTACTCTTGTGGAACTCATTTCTCCAGTATGAGTTACAACACAACACATCACAATGCATCACTTATAACTAAAAGCACAAGGCTAATGTTAGCTTTACTAATGTATGTCTAATTAGCATAATACAGTTTTATGTTCGTTCGCTTGACAGAGTTGAGTGTTTTTTATGTTCGGTACCTGGCAAGTATTGTTCTCCTCAAGAGTGCTGTGTTTTTAAGCCAGAAATCCTCATTGAAGGGTAATGAATTCTCAAAGCAAATATATTATGCATGTAAATGCTTAGGCTGGTGAATGAGCCCCAAGTGTGAAAATGTAATTACGTATAGCAGGTTTGCAGGTGACTCATATTTCTGACAAGGTTTGTCTTGGCTTATAAAACTTAATTTATTTTGGTAATGAAATCCTCAATGAATTAATCATTCACACATAAGCTGCTTTCTCAATTCTAATGATAACATTATAAAAGTTCCGAAGAAGCAAATTAATCAAAAAAGTAAAACCCAACCTCCGCCTTACGAAGATAATCAGCTCATTCTTTCCTCGCTTTGTCTTCGCTTAAATTATGACTTGTTTGTTTCACTTCTCTCATCGATTCATGCCGCAGTTTATAGGCCTCTGCTCCTTCCAAGTCCCATAAGATTACATTCCATCTTCTCCGAATCATACTAATGAGACTTAAAATAAACATGCCGTAATTCCTAAGGGAATGTTTCGGGAAATGATTAAAAAAAAAAAAAAAACATTAGTCTTAGGGATGCAGAATGATACAGCTAGATGATGTCAGGATTTATTGATATGAAACCCTGGAATGGTATTACTGTACAATATATCTAAAACTGGCAACCAGAAGAGGAGGGGTTGCACTTTTTAACTCTCAGGTTTCTCCAAAAGTGCTTAGGTTATTTTTTGTGTCGTTTTTAGCATTACATTAAATACATTACAAGCATTTAGCAGATGTTCTTATCTAGAGCAACATATAACATAGCCAGAGCAGCCTGTGGGTTAGGTGCTTTGCTCAAAGGCACTTCAGCCATTCCTGCTGGTCCAGGGAATCAAACCGGTGGCCTTTTGGTCCCAAAGCTGGTTCTCGAACCATCAGGCCATGGCTTCCCTAGCACAGGGGTCTACATCTGGATTTCCACAAAATGGGTTAATTACAATGGCAATGCTATGGACCTTGTGCATCAATGTCATAGGTCAGAGGTCAAGTTTGCTTATCCGCCATATTGGGTATCAAGCCGCAGCTCACTTCACATGGGGAAATGTGGAGATTGATTAAAATTTTCAGTCAGAATGGCTTGTTGTGTG
>JAPEKO010111862.1:0-11825 GCA_027576075.1 Cathorops hypophthalmus
ATGGGGTGATGTGAGCGGAGCGTTTAGTATGAGTTAGAAATGGAGCTGCAGAGTTCTGAATATAGTGAAGCTTTTGGAAAGATTTTCCATCATAAAACTATGAACCAGAGTTTTTGCATTGTTATTTGTCAGAAGGGGACAAAGATGAGCAATGTTATGAAGGTGAAAGAATGCGAGTTTGGTGAGAGACTTAATATGAATCTCAAAAGTGAGTGATGGATCAAATACTACTCCAAGATTTCTGACAACTTGAACAGGCTTAAAAAGAACACGGTCAATATTACGAGAAATGTTGGATGATTCAAATAGTAGGAATTTGGGGCCAACTAGTAGAACTTCAGATTCCTCTGTTTTTAAATTGAGAAAGTTTTCCTGCAAAAAAGCTTGAAGTCTGAGATACAGTCAGTTAGTGTACTGGGAGCGGAGTCTGTGAGTGAGTCTGTACTGAGATAGAGATGAATATCATCTACAGAGCAGTGAAATTTAAATCCATGGTTATGAATAATATGACTGAGGGTTAGGATGTAAATTAAAAAGAGAATGGGTCCAAAAACTGATCCCTGAGGGCCGTAAACTTAACAGAAGAGGTGGTGGACTTGAAGGGCTATGCCAGCTGTAGCAAAAGAGGAGAGACAGGAAATGAGTACATAATTGTTAACTGTGTCAAAAGCAGCACTGAAGTCAAGGAGGAGGAGAATTTTGAGAGAACCACTTTCAGGAGAGCAGCGGTGATCATGAACAATGCAGACAACATCTGTCTCAGTGTTGTAATCTGCCCGGAAACCAGAATGACAGGGTTCATGGAGTGTGTTTTCATTAAAGGAAAATTAAATTTTCATCCCGCACAATGGGCTCTGCACTTGGCACTGGACTTTTACGGACTGTCCACTCAGGATGGCGTCTGAGGTAGCTCAAATTCAGGTGAGGTCACTTGCTTTGTATTTACGACTCTACACACTCTATCTGTGCACGTGCAGAGCTAAGAACACTTTGCTTTGGTTGTAGGAAGCCTCTACTTACTTCCACAGAACTGTCATGTTTTGAGCTTTGCAATGGTTTTAAATCTAGCGTTTTGTATCGGCAAAAAGATACGCCCCGGCCACTGCCGTGTTAGCACTCTCCAGTTGAAATCACAACAAACTAATTTCCTCAAAACACATCCGATTAAAGTGATTGTGATTGCAACTCAACGTATGCACTCCCAATAATGTTAAAATAGACCTAAAAAGCATTTCACTCCGGAGTTTTCCTTTAAGAATGGTGTGGAATTTAATAGCTACAACTCTTTCCATCACTTTAGCTCGAACAGGAAGATTTGAGATGCATCTATAAATGGAAAGAGATGTTGGCCCCAACTCAGGTTTCTTCAGGACAGGGGCCTCTGAAGCAGGTTGGATGGCAGGAGGGACAGAGCCAGAAGAGAGACATGTATTTATCACTATGGCTAGAGGAGTATAAAATATTGATGAACATGTCTTAATAGTGGCGTGGGGATGGGGTCAAACAGACAGGAAGAAGGATGAGACTTAATGATGAGTTCAGTCACAGAAAGAGAGTCAACAGGTGTGAACCAAGTGAGTTTTGTAGGCAGAGTAGGGACATCAATAGGTGAGAATAAATGGGAACCAGAAGGAAAACAGAGATGGATTTAGTCAATTTTGTTGTTAAAATAATGTAAACTTACCTAACATTGCTTCACTGTATGCGGCATCCTGGTACAGGAGAGTGGAGGGGTTTGTTAACAGTTTTGAAGAGTGCCCTTGGCCTCGACTTGGCAGTTTTCTGATAAAGGTGCTCATGACACCAACTATTGGAATTCATTACTCTAAACTCAGAAGTAAACCCAGGACAAGAGTAGGTGGCTAGAACATGCCAATTCTTTAAAGGGGCTAAATCATTGAGCTATACAGAGGTAGTGTCATGATAAAGGGAACCCATTCCATCAGGGGAGGAGAGTTTATGTAAATCACATCGGGATGAGGACCGAAAAGAAGCAGCAAAGAAACTGGAATTGACAGAACTAAGATGATGACAGGTGGCAGAGATTTTATCCACAGGTACAGGAACGGGAATGTGAAAGCTGCATTCATTAAGTTTATGATCAGAAATAGCAGACACTGAACCAGACACAGAGATATCACTCAATCCAGTAGAAGAGATCAAATCAACAACATGACCATGAACACTATTTGATAAATCAACAGACTGTCTCAGGTTTAAACACTCTAACACTGAGATGAACTCGGATGTGTAGGAGCAGTTATTCTTAATTCACCATCTTGGTCCTATTGGACCTTAGTGCTGCCTTGGATACTGTGGACCATGACATTCTCCTCTCTCACCTTGAGGAGTAGGTCGGCATTAATGGGACAGCACTGCTTTGGTTCAGATCTCATGTTAAACACAGAACCTTTTCTGTATCTCTTGGTCATTTCTCCTCTTCCTCAGCTCCAGTCTCCTATGAGGTCCCGCAGGGCTCTATTTTGGGTCCAGTACTTTTCTGTTTGTATATGCTCCCCCTAGGTAACATTATTAGAAAGTATGACATCTCCTTTCACTTCTATGCAGATGATACACAACTGTACCTCCCTTTCAAATCTAGGGATTCTATACAGCCACTATTGGATTGTCTTGAGGACATTAAGTGCTGGATGACCAACAACTTCCTCCAGCTAAATAACGACAAAACTGAGGTTATCATTTTTGGTCCTCCCAAATCTAGATCCTTAGTGGCTGACAAGCTTGCCCATCTCTCTCCATATGTTAAGTCATATGCTAAAAACCTAGGTGTCATTCTTGATTCAGAACTCTGCTTTAAAAAGCAGATTAGTACGAATAGCTTCTTCCAGGTGACAATGATCTCCCATCTCAAACCTTCATACACCTCCCAGTCAACCAGGTACTCCAGCTGCCCTTGTCTATGCCAAGAATTGAGGATTTTATGAAACTGGCTTATAGGGTCTCCTTCTGGTTCCATAATGGGAGGTTCTTGGGTGTGTGTGTGTTTGTGCCTAGGGGGCCTTGGATGGCAGGCATTAAGCATGACACATGGAATGTGGGAGCCATTCTGCAGTGAGGTGGGAGTTTCAACTTATATGAAAACTCATTGACTTTGCAAATCTCCTTATGAGGACCAATGTATCAGGCTTGGAGCTTCCAGCAAGTATTTGGCTCTCATAAGTCCTTAGTAGACACCCACACATGGTTGTGAGGAGCATATTCTGTGGTCTCCCCTCTATGCTTGTCTGTATACTGCTTATACTTATTGTTGACTAGTTCTAGTCTTTGGTGAACTTCCTCCCATACTTGCTGACTCCTTTTAAACCAAGAGTCCACTGCCAGAATTTTAATCATCACAGGGGAAGAGTGGTGGTTGGTAGCCAAGGATACAGTGAAAACGCGTTAACTGAGAAGCAGAATGTTTCAGAGAATTTTGGGCATATTCTTCCCAGGGAAGGAATCATACCCAGTCTTTCTGTTTCCTCATACAGAAAATTCTGAGGAAAAAGCTTACCTCGTGGTTGATGCATTCCACCTGGCCAATGGATTGTGGGTGATATCCAGAAGTTAAGCTCACTGATACCCCTAGCCTGTCCATTAACTTTTTCCATAATCTGGAGATGAACTGGGGACCCTGTTCACTGACAGTATCTTCAGGGATACCATAATATCTGGTACAGTTGTCTGGCAGATTGGGAGGTTGAGATTGTGCTATTTCTTTATCTATGTCCCAGGACATGGCTTGCACAAAACATTCAGGTGATAAGATGGGTGTAGGTTCTGGAGTGTGGTTTGAAGTGGCATGGATCCTGGAGAGGGTTTCTGCTTTAGTGTTTCAAGAGCATAGAAGCAATTGCTTGCTGTCAGAAACCTCCCTTGAATACTTTTTGGGACATGGAACCATTCGGCTGCACCAGTGGAGGACGAGGGGCATGTCAGGATGGCCTGTGAAACAACAGCAGTGAGTTGTGACATTCTGGTGTTAAGATCACTTATCATTTGCTCATGCTCTCCTAACAGTCATCCCTGAGCATTGAGCACAGTTTGCTTTGCTTCTTCTGATCATGAATCAGAATCTGGTGAAGAACAAGGCCCATCTGGCTTGACGTGGATACAGGCATTTAGCTGTTTTCAATTATTCTAGATGTTTGTGGTGTGTGAGGATAGTGCATAGGTGTTTGGCACCTACTAGTGCCTCCATTTGTCTAGTGCCAGTTTAATGGCTAGGAGTTCTCAATTGCCAATGTCATAGGTCTGCTCAGTTGGGGTGAGTTTCTTGGAGTAGAAATTGATTGAGTGTAATTTTGATTTATCCCCTAAGCACTGAGAAAGGACCCCTCACACTGCAGTCCATGAGGCATCAACCTCTACAACAAAAGGTTTATTAGGGTCTGGATGCTGAAGGATCAGGGCTGTTGTGAAGATGGCCTTGAGCTGGTTGAAAACTTCTTTGACTGCTGGGTTCCGCTGGAGGTGTCACGACCCCTTCTTTAGCATGGTCATGAGAGGATTGGTGATTATGTTGAACCTGCAGATGAAGGAGCAATAAAAATGTGCAAACCCCAGGAAGCATTGTAGTTCCTTGATGGTAGGGGGAGTTGGCCAAGATGTGACTGCAAAAACCTTGATCTGGTCCATGCTTATACTTCTGTGCTGATGATGTACCGAAGCAATATATCAGGTGGATGTGAAATTCACATTTCAGTGCTTTACATACAAGTGTTTCTTCAATATTCAGGTGAGTACTGACCTTCCGTGTGTGTGATGTCAAATTTCATCAAGGGAGTAGATCAGGATGTTGCCTATGTAAGCTATTACAAACCTCCCCAGCATGTCTCTGAGTACATAATTTATGAGGCATTGGAAGACACTTGGTGTACAAGAAAGCCTATGAGGCATGACCAAATATTCAAAGTGCCCAGATGTAGTACTAAATGCAGTCTTCCACTCATTGCCTTCTTGAATCCTGACGTGGTTTTAGGTGCTTTGAAGATCCACCTTTGAGAAAATGTTAACTGATCTGAGCTGTTCCAAAGCTGATTGTACTTGGGGAAGCAAATAGGGATATTTGACTGCAATGTGGTTCAAGCTTCGATAGTCTATGCAGGCATAAAGACATCCTCCTTTCTTCTCCACAAAAAAAAAAAAGTTGGCTGAAGCTGGAGATGTAGATGGCTGAATGTACCTCTGTTGCAAAGACTCCTGCACACACTCTTCCATGGCAGCTTGCTCAGTGATGGACAAGGTGGATATGCAGTTGCAACAAGGAGTAGTATCCAGAAGGAGGTCAATGGCAAAGTCATAGGTTTGGCGAGGGGGCAATCCACTAGCCTTACCCTTACTAAAATCTTCTTTGAGGCCCAGGTAACCAGTGGCGGTTCTAGACCAAAATTACCAGGGGGGCCAGAGAGGGGCCAACATGTTTTGAGGGGGGCCCATATACCTTATTCTTCGACCTTACTTTTGCCAAATATCTGTCTTTTTCTAAACCCAGTGTTGCCTAAAATACCTGCAAAAACACCTGCTTCAGCATCTGAAGCACATACAAAGCATGAAATTAATTGTATTAAAAGCTGAGAACCTCATCTTGTATTAGAACATGTTCATTCAGCTCTAACATACCAACTTTCTTAATTTAAAAAAAAATGTCGAATTTCATGAGCCTAAAGCTACATCATGCAGCTCCTGGCGCTAGGGTCAATGATGAACTACACAGTATCTGGCATCAATGGGTTAATCAACTTACCTATTTCGTATTTAATCTAACTGTTAAAGCACAATGAGCTGCATGTCTTGTTTGAAATGTGCTATACCAATGGTCATTATTATTATTATGGAAAAAATATAATGGCAAGAAATTCATCTTTTATACATCTTTTTTTTATTATATATTTAAGCATTAAACATTACAGATCTTTTTCAATATTCCATACTAGATTCATCATTAATCATTAATCCAATCATTAATCATCTCACTGTATTAAGTGAAAAGAAGAAAAAATAAATTCACATACAGTGCGTAGTCCTCGTTGCACTCTAGTAAGGGAGGAACAAGAAAGTAGAACAAAACACATACAAATCACATTACGATTGATATTACTCTAGTAAGGACCAAAAAGGGGAAAATAGAAAATAAAAAGAAATCCCATGATGCACTTGCCTGAAACTCTACAACAGTGGTTCTCAACCTTTTTTGAACAAACGCCCCCAGGACCTCATCCTAAGCCTCCCAATGCCCGCTTGACCTCATCATAAACTGGCCAACACCCCCCTTAGTATTAAAAAAAAATGGACTAATGCCCCCAATGACAACTAAGCACCACCCCCTCTCAACTGTATCCTTCTCAACGGCCCCTGGGGGGCTGTACCGCCCCTATTGAGAAACACTACTCTACAACAACATTCTCCGATTGTGACACCTTGCAAAACGGTCTACAAAAGCATTAAGGTCCAAAGCCTTAGACCTTGTTGATTCTATACTGAGAACCCCCAGATTGCTTAGACGGTCCTCACTCATGGTAGACCGGAGGTAGTTCTTCACTAATTTTAATGTGGAAAAACTCCGCTCACAAGACGCAGAACTCACTGGGAGTGCTAAAGATATCTTGCAAAGTCTGAATAGCTCAAAGAAAACTTCCTTATAGGGTTCAATGAAGCGTGTCAATTGTACTGTGTCTGACAGCTTCTCAATCTCACCACGCTGTACTTTTCTTTCTAGTAACCGTTTAAATTGATGGAGCTCATGGCCCAGGTCATCAATATTGGCACCATACAATCATCCAAAATCAAACAACGTTGTGTCCCTTAAAAAATCAGCACTCTTAGGATTGAGTGATCGGAGACTACGCATCAATTCACAGTTGGTATTTGAGAAGCGCTTGCTCAATTCAGCAAGCATGCTATCAATGACAGGATAAAAAAAAGAGGTTCGGAAAGTTTCTTTATCTCTGTCTAGCTCCCTCTGACCAACAGTGCTGAGAATGTGGCAATGGCTGAGTCTGGAGCTTATCTTCCTCGGCCGTTTTGCATTCTGTGTGGCAGCATCACATTGCTTGGAAATATTTAATACTTCCTGCCACAACGTTTCAAAGAATGTGTCCTGTCTGAAATCATTCAATGTTTGAACTAAAGCTTCAACTAAATCCACAGCCGTGGAAAGGTCGACATTTGGTGCCTGGAGCATATCTGACAGGAGTTTTGTTTCACCAAACAATTTCCTGAATGTAACCAGATGTACCACAAACTCCAAGTCTAGTTGGGCTAGAAGACCATGGGCCTCAGAAGATTGCTCTCCTCTGCGCTCTTGTGTTAGTTCTTGCAGAACTTGTTTGATTGCAGGTAACCTATCCATTATGTTGCGCAAGGCTACAAATCGACATGCCCATCTAGTGTCACTCAATGGCTGTAACTCTCTTGTGTTTCCATACATGTCCTTCTGAACAGCCAGCCATTTAGCATGCACATATGATGATGAGGTGAAAACATAGAGACTCTGTAGCAACGCAAAGAACTCTGCTGCTTCCGGGACCGTTTTGACCACATCCACTAACACTAAATTAAGACAATGTGCACATATTTCGCCTTCTCCTTAATGCGTGCCTGTACGCCTGAGTGTTTACCACTCATTACGGCTGCACCGTCATATGCTTGGCCTATGAGATGGTTTTTCTAGTCAAGACCATGACGTTCCAGTAGCTGGACTATTTTTTCTGTAAGCCCTGCTGCATCAAGCTTCTCTGCACATTCAAAATGAAGGAAACTCTCCTTGATGACTCCATTGTAGTAGTAACGGAGAATGAACGAAATCTGTTCTTTTTTTGACACATCTTTAGTCTCATCCGCCATGACACTGAAGGTTTCACTGTGTTTTACTTCTTCAATGATTTCTGATCTAACCATTTCAGCCAAACACTCTAGCACCTCATTCTGAATTGTGTTGCTTGTATATTTTGCATTATGAATGCTTGTCAACCTATGTTTAACAACTGCATCATGATTGGCAACATATCGAGAATTTCCTTGAAGTTACCTTTGTTATTTGAATCTCCAGATTCAGCATGCCCTCTCTGTGCTATGTTTTGCCTAGCTGTAAACAACAGCAGCTCACCTATTGTTTTTATGTACTCTCGATTTTCTTTCACTTGTTTAGTGTGCTCCTTATTAAGGACATTTTCCAGTGTTTTATTTGTTTTTACCGCCCTTTGATAATTCCTCCATGCCATCATTGCTTGGTTGTGCCTGTCAGATTTGAGGTGAACTGAAAAACCTCCCTCTCTCTGTTGCCTTTTTCCAGTTTTTAAACCCCAATGCGGAATCGAATACAGTGGTTGCTGCATTTGGTGGGCTAAAGTGGCAAAAGGTCTTCATGTGTGGCTGCACTGGAGAGTCATCCCTACACATACTGTGTAGGATGGTGGCCAGAGTAGGTATTGCAACTATGCTGCTCACTGAAACTGTTGCCAATTGTCAAATTCGATCTTTTCATGAATATTTACCAAGTAATAAACTAATATTTACTAGTATGTAAAGTATGTATTCCAGCTACAAATGTCTATTTTTTTGAAATTCAAAATGGTGGACATGGAGAAGAGCCCCCTTTTCATGTATGAGAAGTGCAATTTTCCCAGTCATAATGAATACTTATTTGATGGTGGTGGTAAATATTCATGAAAAAGGTAACATTTGTGAATGTGCAGCATGAGTTCTGGAAATAAACTACTAGAAATACTACACAGTACACGTTTAAGTGCAACTGAGAACATAATGAATTTATCATTATTCATTTAGGCCAACAATCTCTCAAGTATAAAATATAGATTAATCACCAATTACTATTTAAGCCATTATTCAAAGAGTTCACACTTTATATGGACAGGATATCATGAACTGCATTTACTGTTAGTCGTATACTGCTTACACACACACACACACACACACACCATCACAGACCTGATGGTGTAGCAGCATTAGGCCTGCTCCACATGCCTGCTGACTGATTTGCCATCCCTGCACATCCCTCCATCTCTGCCTCTCTCTGTCTAGGTTCTGACTGCTCTCCAGCCTCCTGTTCTCTCTCATCTGGCTCCTCCTGCTCTCTCTCCTCCTGCTCTCTCTCCTCTGGCTCCTCCTGCTCTCTCTCCTCCTGTTCTCTCTCCTCCTGCTCTCTCTCCTCCTGTTCTCTCTCCTCCTGCTCCTCCTGCTCTCTCGCCTCCTGTTCTCTCGCCTCTGGCACATCTCCCTCAATCTCTCTCTTCCTCTTCCCAATAGGAACGAAAAAGGACCGCATGTCATTGTTCCGTTTCATGACTGGGTTTACAAAAAGTGATCGTTTAGTGGTTATTAGCTTACAATGGTTGGGGATACATCAATAATCTTAATTGCGATGGGGAGTCGTGGTGACCAGTTTTAGTGGTAAAATGACTGAATGAACAATTTCACATGAAACACGGAGCTACACGGATGCAGCGAGGCATACAAGGAATAACGTCTGCTCACAGAGTGAGGCAGCTCATTGTTAACTCGCTAGCATCCGGACGTGACTAGCTCAGAAGCTGATAAAATGCCGAAAACAATGATCTAAAATGATCTAAACGATGCAAAACAATCATATTGCCTGAAATACATTAAATGGTACAACAGGCGCAGGCATGAATTACAGTTGGTCTCAGACGGTTAAGTATGATCATAGCAAAGTGTTAGCCTGCTAATCAGACATACAAACACGTATTAAACTATAATTTGCATGCATTAAAAGACGTTTAGCATATCAGTCTAGTTTCCTAACTGCATTACGTGACAACACAGCCAGGATATATGCACACACCAGAGACTTTATAGTGTAAATAGTCTCGGACTGCTCGTGAACATGACCTACCATTGACCTAGATACAGTAGGTATCAAGATGCAGTCTGTTACACGCTAAAAAAAATGACGGTGGAGACAATAATTTACTCACTTAAATGGCTTCGCTTATTCTTACAAACATCACATCAGACCAGCAATTTGGCATAGATCTAGTCTAAAGTTCTGACAGGGATATTCCCGTAACACAGCCACATTAGTGCCCAAACCGAATGCATTGCCACCATTCCGTTTAAAATCGGCTTATTCCTCGCGTACAGTAACTTTAGGAAATAAATTGTTTCCTCACCTCAGCCGCGTTGTAGTCCAACTCCATTCAAGTCCAGCGTGATAGCTCCAACAACGTTTAGAAGAACTAGTTCTAGCTCACAAGTCTGCAGGTCCACCTCGGCTTGCAGCAGGTGGAACAGCGCGCGACTCGAGTGCATGCAGGGCCAGTGGCAGCAGCTCAGCCGAGCCTGGGGACAAAGTAATGTGGAAGGCCCCCCTACCCAACACATGTAATGTAACTAGGACCCAATTCTGTGCCCCCTCTGTTCCTGTGCCCGGGACAACTGACCCTCCTAGTCCCTTCCTGTGTGTGTGTTGCGCTTGGAATCCGTCAATGCACGTTGCAAACTCGTTCCGCTCTTCGCGCCAGCGGTTAGACATTAATTTTTTTATATCATTGGCTGCTCGGCGCAGGGGCCATAGGGGGGGCCAGGAACAATTCTACAGGAGCCCCTGCCCCACCCTGGCCCCTGTCTAAAAACGCCCCTGCCTACAATGTTACCATTTACCTCAGATATGTCGAAGAATTAATAAGAAAACAACTACATTGCACTGTAATAACATTTAGCATCAAACTGCTAACACAGTGATAGTGGAAATGACAGTCATCCAGAACATCAACTTCCACCTCAGATGTGTTGAAAAATGAATAGGAAAATAGTTAAATTACCATGTAATAACATTTAGCATCAAACTGCTAACACAGCGAGCTTGGAAATGCTTCAGAATGGCCTATAATGTTAACATTTACCTCAAATATGTTGAAAAATTAATAAGAAAATACCTACATTGCACTGTAATACCATGTAGCACCAAACTGCTAACACAGTGGCAGTGGAAATGACATAGAGTCATCCAGAACATCAACTTTTACCTCAGATGTGTGGAAAAATTAATTTAAAAAAACACCTAAATTCACTGTAATAGCATTTAGCATAAAACTGCTAGCGCAGTCACAGTAGAAATGACTTAGAATCATCCCAAATGTCAACATTTACCTCAGATGTGTTGAAAAAGTATTACGAAAATACTTAAATAATGCTGTAATTACACTTAGAATCAAACTGCTAACACAGCGACAGTGGAAATGATATATTCTCATCCAGAAAGTCAACTTTTACCTCAGATATGTTGAAAAATTCATATCAAAATACTTAAATTACACTGTAATAACATTTAGCATAAAACTGCTAACACAGTGACAGTGGATATGACACAGAATCATCTAGAATGTCAACTTTTACCTCAGATATGTTGAAAAATTAATAACAAAATACTTAAATTACACTGTAATATACATTGAAATACATAGAGTCATCAAAAACGTCAACTTTTACCTCAGATATGTTGAAAAATTATGACGAAAATACTTAAATTCCACTGTAATTCCACTTAAGATCAAACTGCTAACACAGCAAATATGAAAATGGTACAGAATCATCTACAATGTCAACATTTACCTCGGATATGTTGAAAAATTAATAAGAAAATACCTAAATTACACTGTAATAAATTTAGCATCAATCTGCTAACACCGTGACAGTGGAAATGACATAGAGTGTCAGACTGGAAATAAGAGCACAGTTGCAGATGTGGTTCAAGGTTTTTACTTCAACAAAAAATCAGGATCAGAGAATACAAGACTTTAGGAAGTCTTCAAAGTTCACTTATCTTCATAAACACAGTCCAGTAC
>JAPEKO010111895.1:0-16738 GCA_027576075.1 Cathorops hypophthalmus
TCAGCTGGGATAGGCTCCAGCTTGCCTGCGACCCTGTAGAACAGGATAAAGCGGCTAGAGATAACGAGATGAGATGAATATAAAAAAAATATGAAGCATCGCAGCTCCTTGATTTCCAGATTGAGCCTGAGCTTGGGATCCTGTCTGTGCGGAGTTTCATTTCCTGGTGGGTTTCCTCAGGGTTCTCTGGTTTCATTCCACTCTCCAAACCCATGCTGGTTGCGATGAACTGGTTGAGAGGTGTGAACGTGTGCGCTTGGTCGCCTGTGAACATCCAGTATTCCTGGGATAAGATCCCAATCCCTGACCAGGAGGCCACGTGAAAGCACCAGCCAGTTCAATTTCCGATTAATCAGGTCCAATTAAAGGCTTCCATTCATGATTACTGTTTTCTGTATGTGAAATATATCATAAAGGCGTCTGCATTTTAAAGGAAAAGAGAGCAGTTACTATTTGCATTCAAGAAGACTTTTGGGATTTGAAATGACATCTTGGTTTGAAATGATTAGATTTTTTCCCCCTCTCCTCTTGACCAACATGGTTGCTCAGCACTTAAGTTTGCATCTTAATCAGTCCTAATGAGCATCAGTGTCACCTGTGTAGGAGTGATTATATTGTTTAGCTGGAGAGGATCTACTAAGCATCACATCCGTTACTGAGTTTGGGCTCTTGAGCTTGAGTTGGGTTTTTCCTTTTAGAGTTCATGGTGGTTTCCATTAACTCTGGCTGCACAAGGAAACTTGGAGACCTGTTTCTGATCTTCAGCAGGTCATGAGAAGATCTGTGTAGGCCTGTATTTGTTTTCCTCAGCATAACGTGTCTTTAGACTTCAATACATTGCAGCATTGACTGAAAAAAGGCCTCCCTTTTGTAATTATGATGGCACTATTCTTTGAATTTTGGTAAGGGTTTTGTTTTTTTTTTTTCTCCTGGAAAGACTAAGTAAATGCAAGATTACTAATTGAGTATCTGTTTCCACTAGTGCCTTCTGGCTTTTGGCAACTACTGTTGCAGAAAAGGCTTTGAGTCAACGTAAGCAGTGCCTTTTCTAGTCTTTTAGGCTGAACTTTTTTGATTAGGATGTTGTGACTGATCTTCTTGGTCCTTTCCAGGACCTGACTTGACTTTGGAGTGTGTTGGAAACGTTCTAAAGATTAGCTTGAATAGCTCTCTGTCTATTGGACGTCAGATTGAAGTGGAAGCCATCAGTAAGAATTCTTAAGTTCAAGCCTTGGACACTATTACTAATATATAAAAACTGATTTATGTAACTTTTTTTTTTTTTAATTCAGATGGTTCACAAATTGTGACTTTAACGCCAGCCCTGGCGGCTCAATGTGGCTACAGTATCGAGTCTGATCCCTGGGGAAATGCGAGAATCTACACCTCACTGCTAAGCTGCTTTACTCGTAACCATGTACTGATCTTTTTAGTCCAAAGAAAAAAAAATTACAGCTTCAGAAGTGTTATGGAAACTTGAGCATAACTCGAGAATGCTCCTGTTGTGAGCTCACTGTAGCTTCATGTTCCTTGTTGGTCTCAGGGTGATGCTGTGTTTGATATCAGCCTGCGTCTTAATGCCACCCAAATGTCTGGCGTACATGAGGTGAAGAAGACTTGTGAATACAATCGATGGGCTTCACGTGAGGTTCTCTGTGCACGAAACTTCATGGAGGTAACTTTCTTACAGCAGTGTTCACTAGACTGGAAATATCTGCCACTTTTTTATTAAATCAGGTGAAGAGAAATGCATGGAGCCCTTGAGGAATGTTATAGTTGGTCCCAAAGAAAACATCTTGTAAGGGTTAAAACTGCATAGGGAAGTTGTTCATGGCTACATAAATGTTGAAGTCAAGTCAACCATTGAGAAGGTGTTTGACTTTCAGCAAACCAAGTTTAAATGCATTCTTTAAAATCTGGATTAAAAAAAAAACCACAAACTTGGTACCTGTTCTTGGAAGACTTCCTCCAGAGAGTAAGGATGGCTTGGAAATGACTACCAGCTCTCCTGAGCCTGAGGGTTGGTGTTAAACTGCTTCAGGAGATTAGCAATACTATGTATAAAGTTGGGTGTGACCAACATAAATTCCATTCATTAAGAACTCTAACTACTGGGCTTTTGCCTGAACTATTATAATCAGCCAAAGAAACTAATCAGACACAACCACACTTGTTGGAGCAGTTGGGGGTTAGGTGCCTTGCTCAAGGGCACTTCAGCCAATCCTGCTGGTTCAGGGACTCAAACCAGTGACCTTTTGTTTCTCTAACCATTTGGCCATGGCTTTCCCATTTCTGGCACAAAATCACTAAAGGGATATTTCAGCAGGATGGCAGTACATCAACTCCTCATGCCCTGCCTTGGTGATATTCTAGCTACACCTCCTGGTTATGACTGTTTCAGTGCTGTCAAGCACCACTAGGGGTCTTGTTTGCATAGAACTACTGTATCTAGTAGTTCTAAATTTGTGCCCATGGAACAAAAAGGAAGACTGAGATTCTTTACATGTAAAGGATGTTGATCAATCCCAGGCATGTCTCTCCAGTGCTGTTTTTGATATGCAATGTACATCAACACGAGTATGGATGCATGCAAGACATGTCCTTATGTCTCACAGTTGGTTGACATGTCAGGCCTGTCTTTCTCTTAATATACACCTGTGGCTTAAAAACCCTAGGGTAGAGGATCACTTTAAAACTGATCAGTTTAACCCATGGTTAGTGGCCCATCACTAGGGGTTCTCATGTATGCATGGTCAGGAGTTATACACATCTTGAGGTGTACATGCACAAAACTAAGTACAGTTGATGAATCGGGCCCAAGGACAAGTTAAGATTAAAGTCCTAAGCAGGTCAGTCAAGCTTGATTGGGGTGGGTAGGGGCTCATAGTTCAGAGAACCATCCTTTTGAGGCTAAGCCTCCAATGTGGAAGAGTGGTTACGCCAAACAATTGCCTGTTCATTGCAGACAATGTAGTTTCTCACCCTGCTGTTGATAAAATGAGATTTTAGCAGCCACTGTTGATGCCTGTTCTGCGAGTCCTCCACAGTTGGCTTAATTGGTGCATTGTGCAAATGGCTGGGCTGCTTTTTCCAAGAAGGAATTGCTACTTGAAGAATCACCTCTCCCTTCCATATCAACCAATTTTGATAAGTCTGAGACAAATCCAGTATGACTTTGTTCAAGCAAAGTCCATAACTGTGTACAGGAAACTGCTTCTCCACTTGACTCTGTAGCTACTCTTGTCTTTCTAGAGTATTTACACTGGTGCTGTAACCTAGGCTTTCTTTTTTTTCTTAAAGGTCTCTGTTTACAGAGGACACAATGTCAATCTGCCTGAGCAGATAAAACAAGCAGTTACAGGAACTTCTGGGTTCTCCACTGATCAACAGGTAAGTGTAGGGTGAAGTTGGGTATTGTCTTGGGCATGTCTTTGCCTTGGATGGCCCAAAATAATGCCTGCCATTATGTACACAAACTTCATCCTTCAAGAATGAAGTGTTTCTGTAATGTGGAAGATGCTTAACTATTGGCTAGTGTTGAGGGGTTGATCATGTAGTCCATTCAGCTAGCATGATATGAATGGAATGATACCCTTGTATAACAACCATGCAATGTTGTGAACCTATTGAACACTGCTCTATTGGGTAGGGACCTAATGCACAGAAGTGATGGCATGCAATATTGTTGGCATATGAAACCTGCTAGAAGGGAGTAGAACACATGGCTTTTTTTTTCCCCCCAGCATTAATTTTTTACTGGTAACCTCCTTTCTGGAAACTTGCCGTTAGTTTCACAAATTCTCATCTGACTACTTTTTGTGGCAAACATTGACCAATCCATGTTCTTTGGAAGTTCTGTACTGGGCCAGAACTCCTGTGCACCTGTTGTCATTGAACATAATTTGCATAATGAAATCCTATGTCTCTGCTTTAATGTTCTCATGATCATAGCTTAACCTTCTCTTGATGCTTCCCATATGATCTAAAGGAGGATTTTAAGCTCTTTTTCTTCCCCCAGTTGTCCTCTCTGTACTCTTCCATTACACTTGGTGATATTTGGAGGATGGTCTTTTACACACCCAAAGAAAAGCCAATGATGCTGGAAGAGTTTCAGAACACTGGTTATGGTGTGTTGTTAACTCCCACACGATTGGTCCTGCGAAGCCCCTATAATGCACCTGAAGTCTATACTGAGGATGTAAGTGAGCAAGTATACTGTAGGTGTATAAACTTTGTGCTTGTAATGGAAGAGAAAATCATGTATTTTCCTCCCCTCCAACCAGGTGAATGGGGTGCAAATGAAGGTCTTTAAAGTGAGCACCTACTTCAGGCAGGCATGGTCTGTAATGATTATTGACAGTGCTGCCGTCTGTCCAACTGGTATGTGATTTATAGATCAGTTATGATTTGGAAAAGTTCTGCCACTTCATATCTTGTAATTTTACAGGTGGGCTCCATTTTACCAAGGATCTCATCACATGGTACATGCCCAAATACATCACACCTCTGACAGCTCCTCAGCATCAGATCCTTGAGATGTACATGGGGGTTAATGGGAAGAGGCTTAATCAAACAGAGATGGAAGCTAGGGGTTATACCATGGTGATAGCAGAGCTCGAAACTATCATTTACTTGCCTGTTGGTGGACCAGATGGCTATTATAAGGTTGGTCAATACTACTTGGTTCAATTATGAAATGGTTATCTTGAGTTGGCCAATCAGATTCCAGAACCCATGTTTGAACTTGTTGGCAAGTCATTGTGTAGACCTCTGACTTCATCACTAATAGAATTCTGTATAATTCACCAGGGTTACACTTGTCTTTACTTCATGTTGCTTAACAACCAAGGCTTGCTGTTGAGACTAGATTATATGGTGAAAAATCTTTATAGCAAATAAGATTTTTGAATACTGGATGGCCAACATCATGGTGGCTTCCATTTTGTTAACGATACTGGAGAATCTTTCCGTAAATGCACAGTACCTCACTTTAGCTCCTACTTTCTGATGGCTCTTTAACTCCCTCCCAAATATACCCCCCCACCTTTTGTAGAGTAAGGTGTTGAATTGGGAGTACTACACTGTGTACAACATTGAACCAATGCTGGAAATGCTGTGGGTAGAAGGGAAGTCTGAAATCACCAGGTACAAAGTCCATTATCCAATAACCACTCCACCACAGCCTCAGCTGCCCTACGTCACGGACAGTAAGTGACATCACCTTATTGAAAACCATCATGGAGAATGTTTGCACAGGTTGGTCACTTCTTTCTCTTTACAGATACTGAAGCAGACTTGAAATTGTTTAATATAACTGTGGGGTCCTTCCTCCCTGATGTGGTGCTGGTTAACTTCACCTTGTCAACTGGGGTGGTCTCTGTGGAAGAGGCCCGTGGAAGAGGATTTGATGTGCGGGAACACTTATTTACTAATGGCTCCAAGACTTTCAGCATCATGGTTCCTTTCTCTGATCCTGCTGTCATGCGAACTGTAAGTGATTTGCACCAGGTTCTGGGTGTCTGTTTCAAGAGCAACATTCATGTGTATCAGGAATAAGATTCCTGGGGTTTCTTGTAGGTAATTAATCAGACTGGGTAGTGTGGTGCAGCCCAATGTGAGCTGTAGTTACTCTTAAGGATGGTTAAGTTGATTGTTTATCCAATAGCTGCATGTCCTGTAGTGGTTTCACCAGTGACTAAGAGTAAGTTATTCCATGAAATGGAGTTGTACATGAGCTGATTGACTAGAAGAACTTATTCCACTCAGTCACCTTCTGGCTTTTGAGATTGAGCACCTTTTTTTTTTGGTGAAGTTGATGGATAACTTTATAGAAAACATCAGTCTCATTTCTGCTTAATGTAAACAAACCAGTGAAATGCTAGAACTCCTGAAAAATAAGATAAGTGCATCAAATGGTTGGGTTTTTATCCCCCACTGGCCAAAAGACTGGGGGGGATCATTGTGGTGGTGTCTCTCAGGAAGGGAGGAATTTTGTTGAATTTCATGACTCAAGATTATGCTGGTTACAAGCATACTGCAATTTTGTTCAGTCACATTTTACTAGCTCTGGTCTTATAACATGGCTGGAGTTGCCAGCAGGGGATATTGTGCAGAGTATTCTTGAGGTTGTCTTCAGGGTTTCTTGGTGGTTGGCAAGCCAACTTGGTTGCATTACTACCACCAGCTGGGCTGGAGTGGAACAGGAGATATGGGGGAGGCTATTCTTTTAGCTGTTTGTTTAAACTTTGATTTTTGGGGTTTTCAAGTAGTTTTATTTCTTCAGTTAGTTCAAGACACTCCCTAATTGCCCTGCTCTAATCCTGGTATGAGCTGATCTCCTGGTAGAGTGGCCAATTGGTGCACGTGATTCCACAATGAATATGGATAGAATAAGGGTTATCTATAAGCTGATACTGGAGACTCCATAAGTTGTAACTTTTTTTTTTTTTTCCCCAGCAATGAATGACCTTTTCAGTAATGTGGTGGGCTTGTCTCAAATTCATTCAATAAAAGGATTGAGTACAACATGGATTGATTGCTGTGGTGTAAGAGGAATAAAACTGCATGTTCTGCAGTGTTTCAAGACTCAATGCCATGTTGGCAGGAACTCTACTTCATCACCCCATCCTCTAGTTATTTCCTTAACTGCCCACCTCGGCGTTTATCACCTGAAATGTGTGGAAAAGGTGTCTTGGTTGGCATGAAGTATATGAACTTTGTATTGACCATAGCCAGTTGACTTGATGCTGTGAAGGAATTGCAGTGCAAAGAACTCTCCTTTCCATTGTTCTAACAAATTGGATGTCCTTAAACATGATTGCTCTGATGGGATGCTGCACTTTCTTACAGAATGTTGGCCCAATGAACATCGTCTACAGTCTCTCCCTCACCTTTGGTTTGTTAGTCCTTCCTGAATATGCTCCCTTTTCTCTCCCAGCTTTAGTGCAAGCTAGTCACAAGGACTTATGTAAGTATGAACATGTAAAAGGTATTGAACAATGGCTAGTTGGATGGACTTGATCTGATTTCTTGTATTTCTACACAGCAACGCTTACTATGGATGGAGTTTGCAATGATGAGCACTTCTACATCACAATCGAACACAGGAACCAGGGCATACCCTTTCATGTAAAGGTTGGCAAGCGTACCCTCACAGCTGACCTCTATGCAGCATATGGTGTTAAAGAAAACGCTACTCACATGACCATGGCTGTGCCTTTCCTGGCCCAAGATGTTGTGTTTGAGGTACGGCATTAACTGAAGCTCATGAAGATGTGGTTTGGGCTCAACACTAAATGCCTTTTCTCTCCCTCTTTCTGGATTGCAGAAGGCCAATCATTCATCACTGAGGGCTCATGTTGACGTAGTAATCTCATACAGCAAATGGCAATTTCAAGACTTCTCCTTGGCTTGCACCTTTCCCTTCATCATGACTGGTATCTTTTTCTTTCTACTGACTTCTTACTCCAAGTTGCTTGTATTGCAACACAAATGCAGTCTAATAGCATGTGAATAGTTGGCTGTCATGATTTTAAGAGTTCCTTAATATTGACTAGGACTAGTTACTGTAGCCTTTGAGACCAAGTAAAACATGCCTTAAGAAGGCAAGAACTTGCACTAGTTTCCTTTTTACTAAGGAATACCTGTTAAAGCATTCCAGGTGACTACCTCATGAAGCTGGTTAAGGTGATACTCATGATGTCATGGTAACTGCTGGGTACTTTGAATATGAAATGCTGTTCAGCTGTCTTCCGTACTTGGTGTAGAAAATGGTCAGAATGCAGAGCTACCTAGTAGTAGGGGTGTAAACTTTTTAACAAACTTTTGCCTTTTGCCCCTCTGTAAAATGTTTGGAATGGCATGGCAAACATCTTGTTCTAGTTAAAAACTGATTCAGTTGTCATTTACACCCCCCAGCACAGAGGGATATTGGTTTACCTTTGTCTGTCCAACACCCTTTTTCTCAGCAACCACAAATCCTAGCTACTTGGTACCAAACTTCAGCTTGTGGTTCTAGATCATGTAGACCATTTTTCAGATTAGTCACGACTTCCTGTTTACCAATTGAATGTATTTACGAAACCTATAGGTTGGGCTTTTGCTGCATTTCAAAATGACCATTTACCAGGATGCTATCTGAAATCCCTGGGGAGAACCCTGCTATTTACTTGTTCAGGGTTAATTATTTGAAGTCAACGTTCATAATCGGAATGTATAACTGCAAGCAGGCATATGTAAGTGAGTAGCTCACAGTTGAGCTTGTTGGTGGGTTTGACCAATTTGACTTTATGTACCATTTGGTTTGGTCCTCCCATATCCTGATCAATATGGTGGTGCAGAAAGTGTGGGAATGCCCCAAGGTGAGGTTTGAAGCTGAAAAATCCAACTTCATAAGACTGATTTACATTATTCCCTAGGTCAATAATGGCTTTGTCTTGGACTACTCTAGTCTGCTTGTATGATCTGGGAAAACAGGCTTGCATAAATGTTACTTCAAGCTCTTTAATTCTTGGTTACATTTAAATGTTGCCACTTTTTAAACCCATAGTCATCTCATTGGTAGGGTGAGACTTGCATCAAATCCCTTACAGTGCCTGAATTCAGCTGTCTTTGATTGGCCCATGATGAAAGACCACAGAGCTCAACTTGGGGCTAAAACTTGTGGTTTTTGATTTGACTTGATGCAGTTTTGGTGTAACTCTATATTTTAAGGCCATTAAATGGCTGAATCAAAGGTGGGAAATGACCACTTCCTGTTTGAGCAGCTAGAGGCATGCCAAAGGTTAACTGTTCTGGTAGTGTTGGGCAACTTGATTTTTCATCAAAGTGATGCTTGATACATGGACTGTCTTCAGAATCCTCTGACTTTGTGATCCTCTTCAGAGTGTTTCCCAAATGGATCCATAACTGCACTTGCTGTCAAGGTGGAAGCAGCAAATGGGACAGTCCTAAGCCAGTTGACACTGAGGGATCCTGCATGTAAACCCACTTTCAGCAACGACCGCTTTGCTTACTTCTCCTTTAATGCAAGCAGCTGTCAAACCACCAGAACAGTACGTAATCCCTACAGAGTTATTCGGAAGAAATGTTCACCATTTAATCTCTTTTTTTTTTTTTTTTCTTCCAGTTCCACAATGGCATCATGACTTATTGGAATGAAATCTCAACAGGCAACAGGATGGGTTTTCAACAGCCACTGCAAAATACTTCAGATTATCGGTACTATGCAGCACTTGGGTACACTTGTTCTGCTTTCTTGTCTTTCTTCCTTTCCATGCATATAACCATGGTGGTTCTTTCAGTGTGACAGTGGTCTGCAACTACAATGTGACCCAAATGCTGGCTCTGACGTTCTCCAGTGTGCCATATGAAAACGAATATCGCATAGCTCCTGGATTTGGAGAACTGCCTATCAGGATGAGGCTTGCTAGAAGTAAGGTTCTGTATACACTCTGGCTTCTCACACAATTTTGGTGCTTTTTGTAGGGTTTTCACTTGCACAGAAGTAAATGGTGGTCTTGAACCTTCATGGGCTGCACTGGTATGGGGTTAGTGTGAGCAGATGCCTAACCATCTCAGACCTGGCTGGAAGTTGACTTGTTTAGAGATCTCACTCCATGCTCTTTTTGGAAAAGGCTCAATGGTTAAAGCACTTAGGCTTCTGATCAGAAGGTTAAACCCCAGCACTATTGGCTTGTTTTGATTCTTTAACATGAAGCATGAGTCTTCTCTTTCCAGATGCTTCTTATGATTCCTTCTACGTGGCTGAGGACTATCCAGTGGTACAGTATCTGAAGAAGCCTCTCTACTTTGAGGTAGAGCTGATGCAGTCCCTTGACCCACGTGTAGAGCTGGTTCTGGAGAACTGCTGGGCTTCAGCCAATCACGGAGGTGTTGCATTGAGCTGGGATCTCCTTGTGAATGGGTAATCTCTTGCGTACATGAAGAGAAATGAAGTCCTTTCTACATTTGTATCTAACATTGACTTGCTGCCTTATGATAGCTGTACAAATCCAGCTGAGCACTACCAAGTCACGTTCTATCCTGTTGTGCCTGAGGACCATGTTCGTTACCCATCCCATGTGAGACGCTTCAAAATCGAGATGTTTACTTTTGTCAAAGACCACGTGCCTCTTCATGTTCAGGTAACTTATTACAGTGTTGAACCAAATCCTGTATGAAGCACTATCAAGGTTGAACTTGGGTTTTTCTCTCCTCCCCCTGCCCTCCAGATCCTTATTCATTGTGAAGCTGTACTGTGTGATGTCCAGCGGACTGATGGTGTCTGTAATGCAGAGTGTCCATTGTCAAAGGCTGAAAACGCTAAAAAAGGTCTGTACTGAATTTCTCCTAGGTCATCATAACTAGCCACATCACTGACTCCAGTGTCTCATCTGTCTAACAGGACGCAGAAATGTGGGACGTAAACCACACAGGATGTGGGTCTCATCTGAGAGAATCTTGATCTCTGGCTTGTAGTTCAGCTGTGAATAAAGTGGTGCCTTGACTTGAAGCGGTGTCTCTTGAGCAAGTTTGTTTTGGAGCTTGACTTGGTACTTTATTCAGGAGGCCTTTTGAGTCTCAAACGTGTTGCATCCAGTTAATGGTCACTAAGCCATGCAGTCATGTCTGCTCACACCTGTGAGTTTTGAATAACAATTCATTCACACCTTAAACTTCAAACATCAGTGGACATTCCTCAAGGGTTTATTACAACCTGGTCAACACCTTTTAACCATTCCAGATTAAGCGTACAGGTAGGTGGGTGTCTTAACTTGGGTCAAAAATGGCACAAACTTTTTTTTTTTTAGAAGCTTTAAAGGTTGACAAGGTGTTCCACAGGGATTAAGTGAGAAGAGAGAAAATGGTAAACCAATTAGATGGGATAACTTTTTTGGGGGGACCAAAAACTAACCCAAATTTCTAAATGGGTCAAAAGGTTTTCTTGGTGACCCCTGGTCAATGAGCTAATGCATGCATCTTCATATGATCAATGGCCACTTTACTAGAAATGGGCTTTGAGTATTTAAGGGTATTTTGTAAAATGACTTGGGATTTCAGAGGATGGGGGGGGAAGAGAGCAGGAAACAATTTCAGGGTTTTTGACCAGTTCCAGAAATGCTGCCACTGCTTGTACAAGAGCAATTGACTACAATATCAACACAACTGTTTGACCCTTGCAAAAGTAGACTTTCAATACATGAATTGTGCATAAATACTCAAACTTCCACTAGAAAGGTGTTTCTTCCAATTACTTGGTGTATCAGGACAGTTCCACAAGTACTGGCACCTTTAGTCAGCTATTGACCCATTCTGCAATTATCAACACCTAGGTGACTTTAGAATTGGTATGTGGTAAGTTGTGTAAAATTGTTTTACATGACTGACTTATAGATTTTATACCAAATATCTGTGCTTACATAAATGAGTAATTCTAATGTTTAACAAATGGGCTAATTAACCTGTGAAATCTTTGTCCCACTTTTAAGTATCTTTTGTATATAATTTAATTGTATTTCTCTAGTTTACCAATAAAGGTCAACTGACCTTGTAATGACCATGAAAAATCCAGGTCATGTCATTCCTCAAACCAAAAATATAAAATGTCTACTGATGTAAATATCTACCATGTTTTACAACAAACTGGGGAAGAGAAATGTTTGAATGGAAGTGTAGCTAGGAATTTTAATTCTGGTCAAAGCTTTTTTTTATTGCAGTCAGATTCCAAATACTTTAAGCATTCAGTTATGAATCAGAAGTTTAAGTTACAGCTGCTTTTTTTTTATGAAGTGTTTATCTTCAATGTTAAAGATCAAGCCTTAAGTTGTAAGTGACAATTCCACAAGCTGTTTTAATGATGATCACTGGTGAAAGTGATCACTATAGATGCCTCATGTGACTTGCCAAATGTGCATTTGGATACAAAATGGCAGCTGTCAAAGGATAAGAAACCAAGTAGGTTTTGATGAGTTCATGAAATTGGTGAACTTGGAGCAGTAAACATGTTCATGATCTTTCCGCCATGCTTACCTGCAATGATGACGTCCAGGTTTCCTGAAATTTGCTTATTGTGCAGGGGGTAGGAAATTCCATCTTGGGTAACAAGTTGTCATCAGATGACAAGGGTGGGGGGGTCTTCTGGTTGGTTAACCAATAACTGTTGGAACTGAAAGTCACACTTTTTTTGTTGTTGGTAAATCTGAAAAGGTGTCCAATCGTAGCTGCTGCTCCAGTGGAAAGCAGGCCTGAACTTCCATCAGTTTTAACTTTATAAAAGTTTCTGGTAGAGTGCCCAATGTTGGGTGTGCTACTTCATTGGGGGGAGATGATGATTCTAAAATGAATTCCACTTTAATCAAATTTCATGCTTTATCATGAAGTTGTTAGCTATGGGATGGCCAGTTTTATGAATCATGTATTAAAGGTACTTTTGACTAAATGCATGCATCGGAGTAATTCAGCCACTAACATTTGAATTCAATGGCAGGGAATAAAATGCAGACTGTTCCCAGAAGGGTATGAAGTCCAGCTTTTGCTGCAACTTTTCATTTCTTGGCCAAGTTTTGTAAATCGGGTGTCCTGTAAAAAGATCAGACTCTAAACCTTCTTTTAGACTGAGCTGCAAATAATGACCTGTGAACTGTTAAGTGAGGCACAAGATGAAATGGCAAAGTAATAGGATAATTTTATCCAATCAGTTTTTAGATAAAAAGCTAAATCTAATCCTTTTTTTTATTAAATGGGTTAAATTAAGCTGTTGGGAGAAGGTTCTCTTGGTGACTGCTGTTCAATGAAATGCGTACCACTGCAATGGCGACGCTACTAGAAATGGATTTCGAGTACATTTAAGGGTACTTGTAAAATGAAATTGCTTTTGATCTCCAAGGACCAGGCCTGCTGCTTTAAAAAAAAAAAACTAAGCAACTTCAGGATGCATGTTGACAATGTCCAGAAATGCTGTTAATGGAAGACATTTTGATAACTTTTTTATATTTAATCTTATACTAGTAGAAAGCAGGTCCAAATTTTCTTACTTTTTATAAGTTTCGTGTATGTACATACTCATTACAAATTTAAAGTAGCTAAAGATACTTAAACCAACTATCCATCCCATAGTTATGATAAATCGTGTAATAAAGGCACTTTTGACTTCCATGTATTTGATGGTGAATTCAGAAGACGTTTGACTTGATAACTAAAATGACCGGAACTAAAAATACAGGATATTCAGAAAAAGGTATAAAGATGAAATCCAGCTTTCACTGCAATTATTTTTTTTTTTTCATCTCTTAGCTGTGTTTTGTAAAGATCAGTGTTTGGTAAAATAGTGCTAGTCTTAAAAGATCAGACTATAAACGGTGGGTAGTTGTGGACCACCGTCTCAAATCATGACCCTTGAAACGTGCTTTGTCTGAATGTATCCAATCACACTTTTTTATTTTTGTTCCGTCTGAACACGTTTTATATTCTTGGTTAACGTTTGTACAAAACCCTGGGCTGTAAAGAAATCCAAATTTTGTCTCCTTAAAATGTGGACTATGGTTCAGATCACTGAAGTGTAGGCCAAGATTTTGTAACCTAGAGTTTTGTGAGATCTGGCCTCAATACTTCGTTTTCATCCAGTTGAAATTCAGACTCTTGGACTGTGCTTCAGTAAGCTGTACAAGATTTTGCAAACTCCATTTCAATCTCAAGTGTTTGTTCTAGATGTCTACCTGACCTTGATCCAACCCCTTTCCAACTCGCTCTGGCTCGCTGGTATTTTGCACTCAATGCGATGTGTTTCCACTAATCCCTCCGTCTGTCTGAAGGTGTGAAAGCTGTGTCTGTGAAGGCCGCCGCCAGCCACACTGATGGCTCATCATTATCTGCTCCAATGGGTTGTATCTAAAGACTCGGCGTTTGATGTTTGAAGGGTCATTTTATTGGAGCAAAGAGCTGACCTGCTGGCTGTAGATGTGATCAAAGTAACCAGAGGCTTCTTTGTTTTAGGAAAAAAAACTGCAGAGACCAACTGTGGAAAAAGGGGAAAAAATTATAATTTATGACCTACAGCTCAGACCAAACATCTGCCTAATGTTCTTAATCCAGCTGTAAGTGGAGTCCATGAGGTATTTACTTTTGTTTTGTACTTTATTGCATCTGCTTAGAATCACAACTCCCATTATGAATACCTTATTATTAGACATTGGTCTTGAATTGAATGGGTTTTATTTTTAACTTGGTCATCTTGTCGATCAGTGGAAGTCTTCAGGAATTAAAAGCTCTATGGCTCAAATATAGAGCGAAAATATGACTGACTACATATTGGTGGTGGGTTTCTTTTAAATAAAATGAACCAAAAAGAAATTGGATTGTGCTCAGAAGCGTGCGAGTCTATCACGTCCTACAAGCTCTACCAAGTAAAGATGGGGGGGGACAAACAGTTCTCTGTGGTTCTTTTGTATAGTTGTCAAGTCAACTTTGTCATATGCTCGACATACAGCACAGACAATTTCAGTCCTCTCTGGCCCACGGTGCAAACGGGCAATGCAATAAATAAAAATAGAAACACACTCTAGATAAGAACTAGACATGGACTAAACACTCAAACAATATAAACAGCATAAACACACTAGATGAGAACTAGACAGACTAAACGCTCATACACACAAATTGGTGCAAATAAACAGTCAAGGGCACTTGAGGTATAGCAGGTAAACATGAAATAATCATTAAACAAAGCTGTTAAGGTGACGTGGTGTGGAATAGTGCAGATGTGGTGTTTTAGCTCGTGTTAAAGCCCTTTCTGATTTGAGATGCACGCTAAGGTTGGATATAGAACATGTTTCCCATCAAATGAACAAACTGCATAAGCCTTTTAAATGTTGTGTACAAGCCTTTCCTAAATAATTGCTAGTCAGTTGAATAATTGCTTTAAAGTGAATAATATATTTAAACCAGGAGATTAAGGGGTCCATCTGTTACATGGCTGAATTTCATTATATGTATCTTTTAAAGGGCCCAAAAGCGCATATGTTTGTAGTAGTGTAGCACACAAAAAAAACCCTCATCAGGTGTGTCTGGGGTCGTGATGAACCATTAAGATCACTGTTGTGTATTGAAGGATTTCGGTGTTGATTGATTGCAGGTGAAGTAAAAGATGATTGAATTGCTACAGAAAATAAAAATGTATTTAAAAGAAATTTCACAAAATGCAATATAGAGCATTTTACAGATGTGCAGCTTGTGAACAGGCAAGGCAGGCAACTGCTTGGGCCCCGAGGGCTTTTTTTTTTTTTATTGTTCTTTACCGTTTTTGTATTTTCACATTTGGAATTAAAAAAAGAAACTTTAGTTTCATACTTTTTTTTTTTTGGTGTCAGATTGTTTATAACATATTGAACACTGGTCAGAAGGGCCCCCTAGAAATTTTTGCTTGGGGCCACAACAGACTCTAGAATTGCCTCTGCCATTTTAAGTAAGTTTTCACCATGATTGGCTGGGAGTTAATTTTAAAGTTTACGTAGGGGAGGAAAAAAAAAAACTAAAGACAGATTTTATATAATTAAAATTCTACAGCCTCTCCTTCGTCCGTTACCTTTAAAAATAACCCATAGCCAACTTTCCTTGCATAAGTGATTGTCCGCTGTCTGTGTTTATTTAGGTGGGGTACTTTAAAAAAAAAAAAAGACTTTCTGTCCTATGTTATGCAATCTACCTCTAATAAAACCTACTTGATTTAAAAAAAAAAAAATCAACCTACACCCTCTGGGGGAAATTTGTATTTTAAATCACACACGAGTATGGGACATGCTGTGTATTATTGGCATATTACTATTAGTATACATCTTTCATCTGGGAATGTAGATTACATTCACCTAAACTGTACCATGCAGTACCCATGATGAGGAAATGTCCAGTTTAGTTCTCTCTCTCCTCTGAGTAAGCACTTTTCAGAAATTCAATATGCAGATGCAGTTTGATTTTATTGTGACCTTCTAATTAATCATCTTTAAGATCCTCGGTGAGTTTTCTCCACTATCAGGAAAAACGGTACTAACCTGACCCCTTTCATATCCCTGAGATGATCTGCTTGAAGATACTCCTTTAGTGTATGTCTGTATTTTTCTTGACTTCAAAAGTTCATTACAGTCTCGTGATGTCCTTTAAACAGGGGCACCGCTAGAGATTTTGGGCCCTATGAAAGAATATAATACGTATTGCCCCTCTCCCCTTTTACGTTTCTGGTAACCCGACTTCATGACGGTGATGGTTCACCATCAATTCTGCTTTGACCATGCACCGCTAATGTTAGTGCTGGATTGAAAAGCAACAAACCTAACGCGGTGTCACGCTCTGGCTCCGCCTACCCAAGACTGTACCCTGTAATGAATCGGAGGAGAGGTGAAATATAAAGACTCTCTATTCTAATAATTTTGTGGAAAATGGAAAACCAAGCCAGAAGGTTGTTGTATTTGCTCGTTTTAAGAAAATTCACTTTTTTATTAAGTTAACTTACACATGGTAATGTCAATGTTTCCCTCTGAGGGCCTGCTGTGAACACCGGGCCCTTAGCATTGTTCTAACTTTTTCGACCCTGCTTTTTAAGCTTTATTAAACTTGGGGCCCGTCCACACGAGTACGTTTTTGTCGAATCCGCATAAATACTTTATCGTTTTGGCCTCACGTCCAGACGGATCTGGCTTTTTCGAGGTGTGAAAGCGGTATTTTTTGAAAACGGGTCCCAGAGTGGGAA
>JAPEKO010111983.1:0-11762 GCA_027576075.1 Cathorops hypophthalmus
GGGAACCATACATGCCGCCCCCCCCCCCCCTTTTTTTTTTTTTTATCTCACAAAGACAGTGGTTGGAACCAACAATCTCAAATTTGGACTCATCAGGTCAAAGAATGTCCAAAGAATTTTCCATTGGTTTGATGGCCATTCCTTGTGTTTCTTGGCCCAAACAATTCTCTGCTTATTGGTCTCCCTCAGTTGTGGTTTCTTTACAGCAATTCAACTGTGAAGGTCTGATTCATGCAGTCTCCTCCGTATAGCTGATATCGAATTGTCTCTTACTTGGACTCTGTGAAGTATTCATGTAGGCACTAATCTGAGGTGCTGTTAATTGGTGATTTTCTGAGGTTGGTAAATCTAATGAATGTATTCTCTGCAGTAGAGGTAAGTCTTTGTTTTCCTTTTCTGGGAGGGTCCTCATGAGAGCCAGTTTTATCATAGTGTTTGTCACGATCTAGCCTGGAACTTCCAAATCCTGACCTGTGCCTTGGCGCTCCATTCTGTGTTTTCCCCATTTTCCTCATGCTGAGCTAACACACCTGCTGTGTATTTGCTGTTAGCCATGCTATATAAACACTATAAGGAGAATTGCAAAACGCGGATAAATACTCACCATTATGTTTAGTTAAGTTCACATTCACATTTGATTTCTTTTCCTTCTGCTGTCCTCCTCTGGTTTCCTGACTTGGATTAAGATTTTTTGCCTACCATGTTTTGGGATTTTTTTTTTGGTTGGGACTTTGACTCAGGACTCTTTTTTTTTTCCCCCTGCCATTTTTTTTCCGTCTCTTCTCGGATTTCTCATGGGATTATTATGACTGTTGCACTGTAGTCACTCTGCTGTCCTTGGAATTCACTAGGATATTTTGAACTCTGCTGCTGCACCTGAATCCTGCCTGTTCTCTTCATGAGCCTACTCTTCAGGTACATCTCGGTTCTTTGGTAGTTGCTCATTGGGTCCAATCTGCACCTGTGGCCTCTGGGCTATGACAGAATTTATCCGCAACACTATGGACCCAGCAGACAATGATGCTCTTAAATCTGCATTGGCTAAGCAGTGCTCTGTTCTCAGATCTCATCAGCAAGAGATCATAGCTGTTTGCCAGAGCATGTCCTCCATCATCGATAACCTACAAAGACTCTCCTCACAGATGGAGAGCCTTCAGGCTTCGAACATGGGCTGACCAGCACCAGTTTCAACCACTCAACAAGCTGCTCCTAGCTAACCCCAGAGGAAAGAGGGTGCTATCAAGAAACTAGTTCCTGTTTTTACTGTGGACAGTTTGGGGATTTCATCTCCTGCTGCCCAATAAAAGGGTTTGCCCACCAGTAAATGCAGGGATATGGGTGGGCATCTCTACACGCACTTCCCTTGCTGCTAGGTCAACATTGGCCATTGAGATTTCTTTTCAAAATAAGGTCCAGTTTGTTCAAGCCCTCCTTGATTCCACCGCAGACCAGAGCTTTATCATGACTTCCTGGGCAGAGGAATTGGGCATCCCCTTGCATCAGCTAGATTGCCCTCTTGTGACCAGAGCTCTGAATGGGGCTGAACTCAGTCCCATTTCCCATGTCACTGACCAAATTACTTTTGAAGGTTTCAGGTAATCCCCTCCAAATCAATTTTTTTTCTAATGCCATGAATGACTCCCTTGAGTTTATTGTGCTTGGCCTTCCCTGGTTACATCTCCACAACCCCCACATTAACTGGAGCGATGGGACCATTCTCGCTTGGAGTACTCCATGTCTGGCTTCCTGTCTATCTTCTGCTCAGACTCCTCTGACCCCTTCTGTCATCAGTCCTGATGAGACAATGGGTCTTTCCAATGTGCCCCCCCCAAATATCTGGACCTTCACTTGGTGTTCAATAAGGCTCATGCCACCTCTTTCTTCCATCGGCCCTATGATTGTGCCATAGAGCTGTTATCAGGAACAACACCTCCCAGGGGTCATAGCTGTTCTCTTTCCGCCCTGGAGTGGGAAGCCCTGGACAAATACATCTTCGAGTCCCTAGTGGCTGGCGTCATCCATGCATCATCCTTTCTGGCTGGAGCAGGGTTCTTTTTTTGTGGAGAAGAAAGCCAAGTCCCTCAGGCCCTGCATTGACTCTTGGGGACTTATTGCTATTACTTTCAAGAACTGCTGTCCCTTACCACTCATGTCCACCACCTTTAAGTTATTTCAGTGGGCTCAGATTTTTACTAAGTTGGACCTCTGTAAAACCTGCCGCCTGGTGCGAATAAGAGAAAGAGACCAGTGGAAGATGGCATTTAACACTTCTGGCCACTACAAATGTCTAGTTCTTCCATTTGGGTTCACTAACACCCCCTCTTTCTTTCAAGCCCTGATCACTGATGTCTTATGAGATTTTATTAACCAGTTTGCTTTTGTTTATCTTGACAATATTCTCATCTTGTCCCTCACATTGGAGGTCCATTGATTCCATATCAGACAAGTCCTGCAATGATTCCTAGAGAACCAACTCTTCGCCAAAGCAGAGAAGTGAGTTTTACAAGTGTACCATGTCTTTCTTGGGCTTTGAGATTTCCTCTGGGGTGGTCCAAATGGACCCTGACAAGGTCAAGGGGTCTTTGAGTGGCCTGGTCCCTCTTCCCATAAGGAACTGCAGCATTTTTTTGGGGGGTTGCCAACTTTTATCGGAGGTTTATCAGGAACTATAACACCATCACTGCTCCCCTGACTGAACTCAAATCTTCCAAGTACCCCTTCTCATGGACCAACCATGCTGGGAGTGCCTTTTCTCTTATGAGCAAATTCTCCATGGTGCTAGTTCTCATCATCCCCAAACCTGCCATTCAGTTCATGTCTCCCAACTGAGACCCCTGGTCTCTAATCCCTTCTCCCACCCCTTCCAAAGCTCCTCCCCCTCCAATGATCATTGATGGAAGTGAGGCCTACACAGTCAGGAAACTTTGATCCATTGATGAGGTCGGGGGGTACAGTATCTGGTTGACTGGGAGGGTTACAGCCCAGGGGAGATGTGTTGGGTGCTAACACATTTCATTCTTGACCCTACACTCATAAGGTATTTTGATGGTAAAAACCTGGGAGCTCTGTCTAGGATTCTCAGAAGTATCTGAGGGGGGAGGTACTGTCATGATCCAGCCTGGAACTTCTAAATCCTGACCTGTGCCTTTGTGTTCCACTCTGTGTTTTCCTCGTTCTCCCCATGCTGTGCTAGCATGCTTGCTACACATTTGCTGTTAGCCATGTTATATAAACATTATGAGGAGAATTACGCAATGTGGATAAATGTTTGTGTTATGTTTATTCAAGTTCACGTTCAAATTTGATTTCTTTTCCTTCCGCTATCCTCCTCTGGTTTCCTGACTTGGATTACATTTTTGGATTAAGCTTTTCTGCCTGCCATTTTTTGACTGGGACTTTGACTCAGGACTCCTGTTTTTTCCAGCACTGTTTTTGTTGGCTGCTCTTGGATTTCTCATGGGATTATTGTGACTGTTACACTGTCTTCGCTCTGCCATCCTTAGAATTCACTAGGATATTTTGGACTTTGCTCCTGCACCTGCTTCCTGCCTGTTCTCCTCACGAGCCTACTCTTCAGGTATGTCTCAGTTCTTTTCTGTTCTTTGGTAGTTGCTCATTGGGTCCCATCTGCACCCGTGGCTTCTGGGCTGTGACAGTATTTGATGGTTTTTCAACTGCACTCGAAGATGCATTCAAAGTTTTTGCAATTTTCCAAATTGACTGACTGCCGTGTCTTAAAGTAATGATGGACTGGTGTTTCTTTTTACTTAGTTGAGCAGTTCTTAACAGAATATCAATTACGAAAAGCTATCAAACACCCGTGCTACCAGGGCAGTAATGTCTGATGTTCAAAGGGAACTGCAAGCTTTCTCAACGTCACTTGGGAATCAGAAAGTGACCCTGGAAGATCTTTTGGAGGCTGAAACCTCCATCATTGCTTTCTGCCAGAAAGAGAGATTCCCTGTTGAATTTGCCACCCTAGCTCTTGGCAAACCACAAGTGCCAAGAAGTAGCAGCATTTTCAAATTGAATCCAGTGTTAGAAGGAGGTCTTTTATGAGTTGGGGGATGGCTGAACAAGGCAGCAATTCCTGAGAACATCAAACACCCCCTCATCTTGTCTAAAGATCAGCACATCTCTGAACTAATCCTCCGTTCCCTCCATCTACAGCTTGGGCACAGTGGTAGAAACCATGTTCTTTCTGTTGCCAGGAGAAAATACTGGATCACAAGCAGACCAACAGCAGTGAAGAAGGTTATATCCAGATGTCTCATCTGTAAGTTTCAGAGTGTGAAAACTGGCGCGCAAAAAATGGCAGACTTGCCAGAGGAACGAGTGGTTCCTGATCCACCACCATTCACCAATGTTGGTGTAGATTACTTTGGGCAAGTTAACGTGAAAAAAGGGCATGGCCTTGTGAAAAGATATGGTGTGGTGTTCACTTGCATGACAAGCAGGGCCGTGCACTTGGAAATGGCCTACTCTCTCGACACAGACTCCTGCATTAATGCATTGCATAAAATTCATCTGTCGTAGAGGACAAGTGGCACACCTGAGATCTGACAATGGCACTAACTTTGTGGGTGCCGAAAGAGAGCTGCGAGAAGCCTTAGCCTCTTTGAACCATGACTGCATTGAAAGAGCTTTGTCTGAAAAGGGAATCAAGTGGAGCTTTAACCCTCCAGCCGGGTCTCATCATGGTGGCGCTTGGGAGCGCATGATACGTATGATCAAGAGGATTCTGTGCTCTGTATTCCGTCAGCAAACCCCAGATGATGAAATGTTTCATACTGTGCTCTGTGAAGCTGAAGCTATGCTGAATGATCGCCCCATCACATGGCTCTCAGGAGACTCCACCGACCTTGAAGCACTGACGCCAAACCATTTGCTTCTCCTGAAAGGAAAACCAGTTCTCCCACCAGGACTATTCGACAAAGAGGATGCATATGCAAGGAGGAGATGGAAACAAACCCAGTACATCTCAAATCTCTTTTGGAAGAGATGGATTCATGAATACTTACCGCTCTTGCAGGAGCGCCAGAAATGGAATCAGGAGAAGAGGAGCTTTGTTCTTGGAGACCTAGTCATGGTCGCAGATCCCACAGCACCACATGGGTCATGGATGCTTGGCCGCATACTTGAAACATTCCCCGACAAGAGTAGTCTAGTATGTGTGGTTCGTTTGCAAACCAAGACCAATATCATTGAACGACCCATAACCAAAATATGTTTGCTCAGTGAAGCCTCTGAGTAATTGATTGTTACTTTTTCTTTACTCTTTTTGTTTTCACTTTGGTGTTTATGGCTCATTAGATTTTTTGTAATTGCTCTTGCAGACTCAATTAGGGGTGGGTGTGTATGAGCCATTTTTCCTTTTGCATTATTTTTGTATTTTGTTGTAATTTGCGTCCATGCCACTAGAGGGATTCCTAAGTATTGTAAACTGGGAAGCATTTAAATACCCATGATGAACTCAAACACGGGCAGGGGCTGATAGGAAGCAAACAGTTTTCGACTGTGTCTTGAAACTACAAGTGGTTATTTTGGTTCCTTTTATTTTTGAGTTTATTATGAGTTATTTGCTGTAGTGTTCTGTTGGGAAATAAACCTGCACATCATTTTACCTTCACCGACTGAATGCTTCGTCTGGTTACTTTCAAGTGCATAGGTACACGTCGTAACAATCCATCTATCAGCACCCAGGAATTGACTATACAGGGTTTAGTCAATTACAGCTGCGATCATGGTCGTGCATGGTCACATGCGATTTTTCCAGATCGTACTCGGTGAAATGGGGCCCTTAATTGGAATTTTCAATTTGGAACACTAAATAAATTTGCCTTTGGAGAATCCTTTACTCAATGGATTTGAATTCTGTATAGCTGACCAATGGCCACAGTGGTCACTAACGGATTAGCATCACAGAGTTTCAGACTGTATAGAGGAACCTGGCAAGGGTGTCCATCATCTCCATCCCTTTTTGCCTTGTTTATTGAACCCTTGGCTGCAGCAATTCATCAAAACCACAATATCAAGGGAATTCAAATTCTTAAAACCCATCATAAAATCAGGGCTGTGAAAAATCCGCGGATCTGTGGAATTCCGCAAATTTGGCCACCAAAAATATAATTTTAGTAAATCATCTAATTTTGCAATAAAAATTTGGGGGGGGGGGTTCTTTTGCGACAATGACAGACTGATTTACGGCATTTGCGCCATGCTTACAAACCATGGTGCAAATCTTGTGTTCGTTTCGTTTTACCATTGTGCTCTTTAAACACGCTTTCAATATCAATGGTTTTGAAAAGCAGAATTTCACGGTCTATCCGTGGCACAGAGGGACATTGTTCAGAGGGAGGATGGCGAAACTGACGATGTCAAAAACATTGACAAGGAAAACAGCATAAAAAATCCATGGAATTGACAATGGCTGGAGTTTAAAGTCAGTAGTGAAATATTTCCATGAGCACATACGGAAGATAAAAGAACCGGGGAAAGCTTACTGCATCTTGTGCCATCAGGATGTGAAGTATGGTTCTGGTGGAAGAATGCATTTGGTTGACCATGTTAAAGGAAAAACCCATGCGGAATTGGTGAAATTGAAGCTGTTGAACTGTAGATTACCAGGTAGACCATCTTGTTCACATTGATATATTCAATTTATGATGATAAAGAGTGTAGTATCCTGAGTATTGTAATATGCAGTACTACCCCCATGCCACCAGAGGGATAGCCGACCAATGTCACCTGTAGAGATACACACTGGAACATAGAATAACTGATTAGATAGACAAATAGTGAGGCAGGGAGCATGTTGTTGTACTAGCGTGTTAGTGTGTACAATAAAGACACCAAAAAGATATTCCTTGGATGGACATCATGATTTAGTACACGTTATCACATATTGGCGACGAGGATACTAGGACAATGACAAGTGCTTGACTGAAGATGACGGTGGATTGAAACAAGTAGTGGACGAAAAACGAAAAGGTGCTAACAAAAGGGTGGATGCAGGACCAGAGCACGTGAAGCGAAGATGAATGTGATGGTAGGAACTCTGTCAGCATTTGATTCGAAGGAGCAGACTTGGGAAGAGTACTGCGAGATTCTTGATCAGTTTTTCGAAGCTAATGATATTGATGATGGAAATAAGCAAAGCGCTATCCTCATTAGCGTTGTGGGACCAGCCACATACAAGCTCATAAGGAACCTGGTGAGTCCGGATAAGCCCAGCACGAAAACATATAACCAGATAGTCACTATAATGAAAGACCACTTCAATCCTAAACCAATTGAGATTGTGCAGAGATACAAATTCGACTCTCGTTCCCGTCAGCCTAGTGAAACTGTGAGTGCATACGTAGCCGAGCTGAGACGACTAGCTCATGATTGTAACTTTGGCACTACACTGGAGCAAATGTTAAGAGATCGCCTTGTATGCGGCATCAATGATGACAGGATTCAAAGACGTTTATTGTCTGAAACCGACTTGACATTTGAGAAGGCATTTCAGATTGCCGTAGCTGCCGAAGCTGCCAGTAAAAATGTGCAAGACCTTCAAACCAAAGCCCCGTTGGCTTGCAACAGCGTGAAAACGGAGGGAAAGGACAGAAAGGGAGATTGGAAAAAGAAAGAGTGCTACAGATGCAACGGAAAGCAACACAGTGCAATTGAGTGCAAGTTTAAAGAAGCAAAGTGTCACGCCTGTGGAAAAGTAGGGCACATCGCCAAGGCTTGCCGAAATAAAAATTAAGGGAGCTCGCGACCAGATGAAAAGAAACCAAACAGATTAGAGCGGTGCGCGCGTCCACAGAAAGCACACAAGGTATGTGAGAGGCAAGATGATAGTTCATCAGAGCAAGAAGCAGCATTCACGTTAGCTTGCATTAAAACAGAAACCCCAATCACGAGAAGTAAGCCATTTGAAGTAAAGATGGAAGTGAATAGGAAGAAAGTAAACTTTGAGATTGACACTGGATGTAGTGTGAGTATTATGAATGAGACAAACTAATTAAATGTGGAAAGAGAACAGGCGCCCACAGCTCAAAGAAACCAAGCTTACACTGAGATCATATACAGGAGAGAAAATTAAAGTTGTAGGAGTAGCAGATGTGGAAGTGATCTATGCCCAGCAAGTGAAGACATTGCCCCTAGTGGTGGTAAAGGGTACTGGACCTAGTTTGCTAGGAAGAGCATGGCTGGAGACACTGAAGCTGAAGTGGGATGAGATAAAACACGTGAGAACAGAGACACAAGGGCTACAGCAAGTACTTTCAAAGCATGAAGATGTTTTTAAAGAAGAGCTAGGCATGTTAAAAGGCATGAAAGCAATAATTCGAGTGTCAGCTGAAGCCTGTCCCAAGTTCTACAGACCCCGCTCAGTTCCGTATGCCATGAGAGCAAAAGTTGAAGAGGAGCTCGAGAGACTGCAGAGAGAGGGCATCATAACACCAGTAAAGTATGCTGAGTGGGCAGCACCCATCGTACCTGTCCTGAAGCCAGATGGTTCTGTCAGGATTTGCGGCGATTACAAACTAACAGTCAACAGCGCCTCCTCTCTAGAGCAGTACCCCATTCCCCGAGTGGAAGATTTGTTCAATACACTGGCAGGAGGGAAACAGTTCTCCAAGCTAGATTTAAGTCATGCTTATCAGCAGATTGTGATGGATGAAGAGTCCAAGAAATGCTTAACAGTCAACACACATCGTGGCCTGTTCACCTACAATAGGCTCGCCTTCGGAGTGTCATCTGCTCCAGCAATTTTCCAGAGAACCATGGACAGCTTGCTACAGGGCCTGCCTCGAGTAGCTGTGTATTTAGATGACATATTACTGACAGGGAAAGATGAAGCTGAGCATCTAAGCACGTTGGACGAGATGCTGAGGAGACTGAAGAAAGCTGGCCTGCGACTTCACAGACGCAAGTGTGCATTCCTGAGAAACGAGGTGGAGTACTTAGGTCACATTATCAATGCAGAAGGCCTGCACCCAGTGCAAAGCAAGGTGACAGCCATTGAAGAGGCTCCACAGCCAACCACCGTGACTAAATTGAAAGCTTACCTTGGTCTACTGAATTACTATAACAAGTTTCTCCCTAACCTAGCCACACGCTTAGCGCTGCTCCATCAGTTGCTGAGAAGAGTCCCAGTGGACCTGGAACAAAGAGCAGGAAGATGCTTTTCGATTGTCCAAACAGATGCTGAAATCAGCCAAAGTCCTGAGTCACTACTCAGCAAACAAAGAGTTGGTACTGGCATGCGATGCCTCACCACACGGAGTAGGTGCTGTATTGTCCCATGTCATGGAAGATGGCAGCAAGAAACCATTAGGTTTTATGTCACGCATGCTGACACCAGCCGAGAAGCGATACTCGCAACTTGACAAAGAGGGCTTAGCCATCATGTTCGGAATTAAGAGATTCCACAAGTACATCTATGGACGAATGTTTACAATCAGCACTGACCGCAAACCGCTGATAGCACTTTTCCATGAGAAGAAGCCAGTTCCTCAGATGGGTTCACCGAGAGTGCAGTGATGGGCAACCCTGCTACGAGCGTACGAATACAAAATCATTTACAAACCAGGAAAAGAGCATGCAAACGCAGACGCACTGAGCAGGTTGCCTCTGCCACAGACTGAGGAAGAGGACGACACCGACCAAGTCCTTATGCTGGATGTGATGGAAGATCCACCAATCACCACAGCTCAGGTGAAGCAGTGGACAGCCAAAGATGAGAGACTGTCGCAAGTGTTATTCTGGTGCCTGAAAGGGTGGCCAAAGGAGGTGGATACAGCGTTTAAACCCTACAGCCAGAGAAAGCTGGAACTTAGTGTGAAAGATGGATGTGTACTCTGGGGGTCGAGAGTGGTAGTTCCGAAGAAGGGAAGGAGCGTCATACTGAAACAGCTGCATGCCACACACCCAGGCATATCCAGGATGAAAGGCTTAGCACGCTCATATGTGTGGTGGCCAGGGATGGATTCCGATATCGAGAAGGAAGTTCAGTCCTGCCACACCTGCCAAGAAAACAGGAAGTGTCCTGCAGGGGCACCGCTTCATCCATGGGAGTGGCCTGAAATGCCCTGGAGCAGACTGCATATCAATTATGCAGGTCCTTACCTTGGGAAGATGTTCCTGATCATCGTCGATGCACATTCCAAATGGATTGATGTATACCCAACAAACAGTGCAACAAGTCAGGTGACTATTGAAAAGCTGAGAGAGTGCTTTAGTATACATGGTCTACCCCAGACAATAGTATCTGACAACGGAACATGCTTTACCAGTCAAGAGTTCGAAACATTCCTGAAACAGAATGGAATACAGCACAAGACATCCGCGCCTTTCCACCCAGCATCAAACGGCCTCGCGGAAAGAGCTGTTCAGACATTCAAACAAGGAATCAAGAAAACAAAAGGAGACACACTGGAAACAAAAATAGCCAGATTTCTGTTCAACTACAGAATTACACCACAAAGTACCACTGGCTTATCACCCGCTGAAATGCTCATGTCCAGACGACTGCGTTCTACACTGGATCTTCTACTGCCTGATGTGAAGTCAAAGATTCGTAAGAAACAACTCAAACAAAAAGAACATCATGACACACACACAGTAAGTGGAGAAGTTTTGCATCTGGAGATGATGTATACGTTCGTAACTACAGCTATGGACCAAAGTGGATACCAGCAGTAGTAGACGAGAACACCGGACCTGTATCCTACACGGTACAGACAGGAGATGGACGCGTGATGAGACGTCACGTCGACCAGATTCGCAAGCGTCATGCATCATCGAGCGACATGTCCAATCCTGAGGGGAGAGGAGAGCCTGACAGCCTGCAGTTGCCAGAGCAAGCAGTGGAGGTCGTGCCTGCAGACCCGGTCGTTCCAACTTCAGTAGGAGGGGAAGTGACTGAGCAGCCTGCTGAGCCAGCCCAGGTTCATCCTCCAGCTGAACATTTGCCCAAGACAGGAGCTGAACTGACACCTGTCCTGCGAAGATCTGCACGCACCAGACAGACTCCTGCATATCTGAGAGACTTTGTAAGGTAGAAGTGATATCCCTCAAGAAAGAGTCAGAATACGCTCTGGGATATTCACTGGAAGGTTTGGCAGTCTACCCACCTTCCTAGTTAGTAAAAAAAAAAAGAAAAAAAATGTAAAAAGAAAAAAAAAAACATTTGTAAACAGACATTGCTATAGAGTTATTTGAGTTGATTGTTGGCATTTGACCTTTAACCTTTAAGAGAAGTACAGTAACAGAGTTTAGTTATTTTAAGAGATTTTAGGTTATTGATAGAGTACAGTGTATATATGTAATTTCACTGTATAGTCAAAGTAAGGTTAATGTTGATGGTGACAGTTATAGTTGATTTCATTTGAGTGCTTCAGACTTAAGAGGGGAGGGATGTAGTATCCTGAGTATTGTAATATGCAGTACTACCCCCACGCCACAAGAGGGATAACCGACCAATGTCACCTGTAGAGATACATACACACCGGAACATAGAATAATTGATTAGATAGACAGATAGTGAGGCAGGGAGCATGTTGTTGTACTAGCGTGTTAGTGTGTACAATAAAGACACCAAAAAGACATTCCTTGGATGGACATCATGATTTAGTACACGTTATCACATCTTGTTAGTTAGTGTGCCATTCAAATAGGTGTTGTTAACTATGGGTAATTAGACACCACACATTTTAGACGGATATGGATATTTAATGCATTGAGCAAATGTAAAACACCATTGCACTTGT
>JAPEKO010112856.1:0-11439 GCA_027576075.1 Cathorops hypophthalmus
TAGCTAGCTTAACGTTAAACCACCATGACGGCACAGCATGCGTTCATTTTGTGAATTCACATTTCTGTCTTTGGTAATGGCGTTAGGTTTGGTAAGTGTTGTGGCAACAATACAACAATGTGTTGACAGAAAATGTACTTTTAACACTTAAGTATTTTTAAAAGCAAACACTTTAACTTAAGTAAAAATTTGACTGGACAAATTTCACTTGTATCAGAGTAACAGTTGACCAGTGGGATCTGTACTCTGGCTAAAGTAATGAAGTTGGGTACTTTGTCCACCTCTGCAGCTCAGAGGATAGTGTACTTTGGATATCCTCGACACAAGGGCCTGAAACTATGAGGGCGGTGTCATCCGCATACAAAATTAACTGTGGATGGAATGTAGCTGCTTATCCTGTTCTACAGGGTTGCAAGCAAACTGGAGCCTATCCCAACTGACTATGGGCAAGAAGCGGGGTACACCCTGGACAAGTCGCCAGGTTATCACAGGGCTGACACATAGACACAAACAACCATTCACACTTATGGTCAATTTGGAGCCACCAGTTAGCCTAACCTGCATGTCTTTGGGGGAAACCAGAGCAAACCCACATAGACAACATGCAAACTCCACACAGAAAGGCCCTCACCAGCTGCTGGGCTTGAACCCAGGACCTTCTTGCTGTGAGGCGACAGTGCTAACCACTACACCACCCAGATGGAATTATCATTAACATATATTAAGAACAATAAAGATCCAAATTGAGAAAATAAAAGGAGGTAATGTAAGTCAAGCTTATTTGTATAGCGCTTTTAACAATAAACATTGTCACAAAGCAGCTTTACAGAATTTGAATGACTTAAAATATGAGCTAATTTTATCCCTAATCTATCCCCAATGAGCACACCTGTGCCAATGGTGGCAAGGAAAAACTCCCTCAAATGACATGAGGAAGAAACTTAGAGAGCAATAAGACTCAAAAGGGAACCCATCCCCATCCAGCCAACAACAGACAACATGACTATAACATTAACAGTCCTAACATAAAGTCAGCTTTGTTGATGCTATAAACTCCCACCAATGGAAATCCGAGCACAAAACCATTTACAACAACCATAGTCCTAAAGTCAGCAAGTCAACTGCAGTCCCCAGCCACAAAAGCTTGTGCCATAGGGACAATGCTGCTAGGTTGTTTATAACCAGCATTTGCCCCCTGTAGGACATTTGTTGGACCAGACACTTCCACCTGCTGAGTCTGCCTTTGACCACAATGCCAAGTTTTTAATTTAAAAACTCTGGGCTACCCAGGTAGACACCCAAGTATTTAAAATCACCTGTTTTCCATACTAAACCTTTTGGTAGTGTTGGCTGCCCCTCCTTGCTACACAACTAAAATGGCTTCACTTTTGGCCCAGTTAACTTTAGCAAATGATAAAATCTCAAAGTCTTCTGAAATATCAATTAATTCACATCTGTTTGTGTGCCCATGGCCGTAGCCAGCTATGAGGCCACCAAGATCCGGACCTCGGTCATTTTTAAGAGCTAAAAATACATTTGTATGCTAAATATTCAACTGGATAAAAAAAAATAAAGAATAACATTAAAAAAATCTCCATAAAAAGTGCATGGTCATTCATGTTAAACATTGATTCTGTCTTCTGTGTCTGTTTCATGCGTGCAGCTCTGAGATCAAGAACACAAAAACGAATGAGTGCGCGACTCAGGGGAGTCAATGCAGTGCGGTAGACATGTTTTTTTTCATGGTGTAGCACCCTCTAGATGTCAGGTCTATTTTAAGGAGGTGCACTCCCCAAGTTTGTTAAGTGCAAGATATCTCTTTCTTTATGGGTGATTAATGCTGGTAGGTAAGTATACTGTAATACACTATGACCTGTTATGTATGAACTCTTATTAAAGCTACTTTTTATTTAACCAACTGTATTTGTAATACTGTTTTAAGGTTGTTTAATCACTACTGTATAAATTAAATACTACTGAAATCTTTTTTTCCTTTTCTATATGTACCCTTCGAGTTTTTTAGCCTCCGTCTAATGCCCTCTTATCTCAAACACAAGTACTCCCTAGAATAACAAACATAAACAATACTATTCATAATATGCCATGGGAAAAATGAATGGATACAGGTAAGTTTTAATGATTTACTTTTTATAACTATTAACACACAATCACATATTTCAATGATGAAAAAAAACACTAATGTTCAAATGCAAATCTCAAACTTATTTGTCCATTAAATCACTAAACAAATCAATAAAACTTAAAGAACCAGTTTCCCTGTCAATTAAATGTTTTTGCTCCAATATGCACTCAAGTTTCAAAAACACAACAAATAAAATATTTCACCTATCGCTGGCACTTTAAGTCACTAAAGGAAATTAAAATGGGTACCCAATGTGTCAGGGGAGTGATGCAGACCTGGGTCGATGCTTGCGTTCATGGGAGCCAGAAAAACTAAAATGGCTGCTTCACGCCACTGCACAAAAGAAACAATAACAAACTCTTGGCAGTAATGGCATCCTCGTCCTTTTCGCGGTACAGTGTGTTGCTGCCGCTTGGGCCATAGACGATTCCTCCCATCTGCTCTCCCGGTAGCATCTGTGGTAAACAGTCACTGCAGGCTAACAGGCTTCACCTTCGCGAGTGACTGAATAAGCTGCTCACTCGTGAAGGCCATCAGGTAAGCTAACGTGAGCTACATTAGCTTTTAGCTGCACTTTTTGTTTAACACTCTTTTCCAGAATGCTCCACCAGTATACTCAAACATGATGCTGCATTGACTGAACAGTCCCTCTGAGACTCACTGTCCATTTGTCTCGACCTACGTTCCTCAACCAGCATATTTTTCTCAAAGTCTTTTGCTCTACAGTAACGATTCTGCCACCATGCAGTTCCTCACTCTCCTTCATTCTCTCTTTTTTCTCTCTCCCTTCTGGTTCTGGCCACACCCTCACCTTGATTGATTGGACCTCGTAAAGTTACGTAAAAAGTAAACTAATGTACATTTTTACATTTAAATAATACTTTTACCATAAAAAATGTCATATTTATTACAGGAAATAAAATTAAACAGATATATAAAAATAATTAATAAGTGCTTTTCTTTACCCATTATTTATTTATTTAACTGGGTTACATCCCCCCTTACTAACTGTCTAGATGTCCTCATCAGACATTAACATTTTAATTATCACACAACTTTAACTATGAACTGTATCCTACACCTTTTAGGCACTAAGATGAACTAACTTTTACCTAGTTTAATGATGATACCCAACTATTGTGATTGGTTTCTCACTGGCCTTGCCAGGTTCATCATAAGTGAGTCTCAGTACTGGTTTTACCTGTCTCTTCTCAGTTGATCTAGGTCTTAGTAACCTGTCTGGTTTTGATTTAGAGCTGAGTTTTGCTGTTGGTGCACAATCAGGACTGCTGCTAACCTTCAAGTCTGTTTCAGAGTCAGAGGACTCCACATCTGTCTCAACCTGACTTCCTGTATCATCTCTGTCTGTTCCACCCTCGTCAGCTGGGCGTTCAGGACTAAAATCCCTGACAACTTCTTCCTCTGAGCTTACTGGCTCTCTTTCTACAGAAGCATACTGTCTTTTCAACAAAGAGTCTATACGATCTCTATAGCTTCTACAGGGCCTGTCACTCTCAAACTCTGATAAAGACTCTGTTACCTCATGGATCTGTTCTTTTGGTTTCGTTCTTCATTGTCTGATCCCTGCTCTTGTTGCTCATGTTTTAGATCTCACAGGAACTTCTTCAACCCTTTGACCCTTGGGTAGCCTCACTGACTGCCCTATAGGTAAGAGATGGTCATGATGGATTGTTTTACACCCCCTTTTCCTCCCTCAGGTCTCACCCAGAAAACAGGTAAGTTTGGCAGTTTACCCACCACCTCATGAGGTGTAGAACCCCATCGGCTCTCAAGCTTGTGTTTCCCCTTTAAACCCAAATTTCTCAAGAGAATGTGATCTCCCTCTTGGATGTTTGTAAACTCACTTTCTGATCATACACTCGCTTGTTGCATAGGTGAGTCTTCTCGGCGGACTGACTAGCTAGCTGGTAAGCTCTTTGCGGGTCACGCTTCAAGCTATCCACATACTGGTAATGACTCTTCTCCTCACTTTCATCATCTGATGCTCTTAAGCACAGGTCTACAGGGAGTCTCACCTCCCTGCCAAACATTAGGTAATAGGGAGAGTACCCTGTTGCATTGCTTTTTGTACTGTTATAAGCATGCACTAATGAAGACACATGCTTGATACGGAGTGATTCTCAATTTCCATATGCCCAAGGTAGTCAGGAGCTCCCTTATCAGCCTGGATTCGAAATTCCTATCCTGGTCAGAATGAATCCTTGCAGGCAATCCATAGTGCACAAAATAGTTCTCAACTAGGATCTTTGCTACTGTCAATGCTTTCTGAGTTTTAGCAGGAAAAGCTTGAGCATACCTAGTGAAGTGGTCTGTTACAATCAGCACATTACTAATACCTCTGGAATCAGGCTCCATTGACAAAAAATCAATACACACCAGATCCATAGGACCATTGCTGACAATGTGATGCAAGGGCGCAGCTTTCTTGCAAGGCGTTTTGCAAGTCACACACAATCCACAATTTCAGACATAGTCCTCAACATCATTTCCCATTCTGGGCCAGTAAAACCTAGCTCAGAGGAGGTCAGTGACGCTCTCAACACCGAGATGGCCCATGTCATCATGTAACGCATACAAAACCTTTCCACGAAATTCACCAGGCAGCACGAGCTGTAGCGTCTCATCATTGGATTTCTTGCCAATGCAACAAAGATGCCTGTTGCCCTCTTAAAGAACAGAATCTCAGGGCTCAGGTATTTGCTGCTGAGCCAAACACCCCTTTCCACAGCCTCCATCACAGGTTTAAGTACATCATCTCTCTTCTTGGCTTCGATCAAGTCAGCCTTTGAAAACTGCTCCAGAGAACTTAGATGCAACTGATATGGAAAGGCATACACTTCAGGGATACATGCTGGTGATGCCCCCAACTGTTCAACATACCGGGGAGACTCATCTGAAGTTTCCCTAACTTGTACCAACTGACAGATAGACTTAACCACAGTGGAAGACAAGCTTTCCCATTCAACGCTCTCTGTGAGGTCAGCTATGTTGCGTGACAAAAGATCAGTGTCTACATTAGCTTTCCCCGGCCTGTACTGTACTTCAAAATCATAGGTAGCCAATGCAGCCAGTCACCGATGACCAGTTGCATTGAGTTTAGCAGTAGTCAGTACATAGGTTAAGAGGTTATTATCGGTGTGCACCATGAACTTGGCCCCGTAGAGGTAGTCATGAAATTTATCGACGATGGCCCACTTCAGTGCAAGGAACTCTAACTGATGGACAGGATATTTTTGTTCTGATGAGTTCAACTTTCTGCTGGCAAAGGCCACAGGTCTTAGCCCCTCAGGATGTTCCTGGTAAAACACAGCATCTACCCCTTAAAAGCTTGCATCCGTGTACAGGATATATGGCTTTTCTGGATCTGCAAATGCCAACACAGGTGTGTTTATCATACATTGAATGATGCTCTTGAATGCATCAGTACATGACTGGTCCCACCTGTCATGGAATGGCTCAGACTCTTTCAAGTAGGTCTTTTTCTTGTCCACACCCTGCTTCCTTCCATGCTGGGTGGGTGCATAGCCCTTTTGTCAGTTCTGTGAGAGGCCTAACAATGGCTGTCTTGGCTGACAAAACTGACACTTGTCAAGGGAGAGTTTCAACCCTACTTCCTCAAGCCTGTCTAACACCCACAGGAGACATTCTTCATGCTCCTCCAATGAACAACCAAAGACTAAAAGATCATCCAAGTAGACTAGCACCTGAAGGAGGTTTATGTCTCCAACTGCTTTTTCCATAAGTCTTTGGAATGTTGCGGGGGCTCCAGTAATGCCCTGTGGCATTCTTTCAAACTGGTAAAAACCCAGAGGACAAATAAATGAAGTTTTTTCTTTGTCCTCATCTGCCATGGCAATCTGATAGTATCCACTCCTTAAATCAAGGACAGAAAACCATTTACTCCCAGACAAACAATCTAACGCATCATCGATGCGGGGAGTAGTGTACTGGTCTGCAGTTGTATGCCTGTTCAGAGTCCTATAGTCAATGCACATTCTGGTACGCCCTTTTCTCTTTCTGGCTATCACAATTGGCGATGCTTACTGCCTCCAGGACTCCTTAATGATACTGGCCTGCAGCAGCTCCTGCAGGTGCTTATGCACATCATCAATATCAGCTGGAGCCAAGCGTCTCAAATGCTCTCTGAACGGCCTTGAATCGGTCAAGCGAATGGGATGCTCGACATCTTTTGCCAGCCCAACGTCCCACTCATGCAAAGAGAAGATGTTAGATCACTCACACAACTTTTGGCAGAGCTGATCCTTCCACTGCTGAGGTATCAGTGAATCTCCAAACTGAATAAGCTGGGGATCTAACTGTGTGGGTGGAGTCACAATATCAGCTTCGACCCCTGGGGATGGAACAACTGGATCAACTGGACAAAGTTGACCTATAACAGTCCCAACTGGGATGACTGTGTCTTTCAGTGACTCATTGTGGACCAACACAGCAAAATGGTTGACCTCTAATGCAGCACCATAGATCACCATTGGCTGCAACAGTACTCCCAATGGCAATGGAGTAACTGGTGAGGTTTCCACCATCAGCATGTCACTACCCACAGGCCTCCTCAACTTGACTTCACAGATGGCACAACACTCACCATCAGGAGGTAATTTAAGAGACCCTGGACCCATCCATTTCACACTACCCACCTCATCTTCTTCCCCATCAAGTGTTGACTGGTCTGGAAGAGAGGCAGAGGCCTTTGCTTTTATTCCCAAAGTCTGACCAATGTCCACCCCGGCTGTGTCTCTGCACAGTCTGGCTAACCTCTGAAACAGACTGGCATTGGTGCCAAGGATAACAGGAGTCTGCTCAGGACTTTGTGGGCTTGGACAAATTAGAGCCAAGACTGAGATGGTCTCACTCCCACCTGTAACGGTCTCAGAAAACTCCATATCCACCACTACATATCCCAGGTAAAGATAACTTGTGTCACTCAACCCCCATATAGCTAACCCGGACACTGGCTGGATCGGCACATGAGGTAAGTGAAGCTTGTACCAGTGTTCAAAAATGATTGTGACTTGTGAACCGCTATCTAGAAGGGCATCACACAATGCACCATTGATCTTAATGGGAACAACAGAAGAAAGCCCAATCAGCCCTTGTGGAATGTCCCGTTCCAGAGTGGTCACTTCACTTTTCTTAACCGAGCAGATGTTGAGGCCATTTTCTGTCTGTGTTACAGATGACCCAACTTGTTTAGCTTTTCTCAAAGAGCTTATCAACTTTTGAATGACTTTGGCCTGATTCTCTGGATTTCTACATTTTGAAGAAAAGTGGCCAATCTCACCACAGCAATAACAGAAATTTCCATCTGTATAGCTCGCTATTTGCTGTCTGGCCACATTCTGAGCTTGTGGGTTTGGTTCTATTATTAAAGCTGCAGCAGGGGCATCAGACGCTCTTGGCTTTTTAGTTGTCAGCTGATGTTGCAGTTTCTTTACCTGTTGTTTCAGGGAAGCTACTTCTGTGTCAACCCACGTCTCAGTGATGGGCACTTTTGTTGTTTGCTCAGGTTCTTTGTTATCAGTGGAGACCTGACTACTTGTAGCCGTCATAGCAGTGAACATTGCTTTCAGTTCTTTAATGTCAGATTTCAAACTTTGAATCTCCCACTCACTACTATCCATGTCGGCCTTTGCCTGAACCCGCCGCACAGATGAGTTCAGGTTCATGCGGGAGGACTCATACTCTTCCTCACTGCTGATTTCACTCAAAAGCTCCAAGAAAGATGGCAGACGTTCCCTCCATTCTCTTAACTTGAGCTGAATCAACATCAGATCGGAGTGTACAGCACCTCTGAGAAGTTGCTCCACCTGAGCACCATCTGCTTGGTCAGGTGGAAGGCCTCCTCACTGAACCACTCTGGTTAAAGACAACTCTAACCGTCTCAAGAAATCAGACAACTTTTCCTTGAGTTGTTGTTGCAACAACTGAAAAGAAAAATACAGATCTTCGCCTGTCTCAGCAGACCCAAATGCACTCTCAATAGCTTGTAAACACCGCACTGGACTCATCTCAGGGTCAGAGTTCCGTACAGTTTTCACCACACCCAAAGCAGGACCTTTAAGACTTTCCATTATGTGTCTTCTTTTCTCCTTGGCAGAACACTCGCTCTCCTCTACCATAAGGCACGTATGTTCCAACCAGTGCTTTAATGCCTCTTCCCCAGCCGGGGTAGGCAAAGTTCCTGAAAACAGTCGCAAGTGGTGATAACTGCTGTTCTCACCAGACGGTTTCTCCATCCTGGCTAACAACACACCCACAGCACAGATAACGGACTCTGGAGAGCCACCAAGGGCTGCATTTCCATCACCCTCCGTGAAAGAACCGTTTGGCTCTTCAACCACCTCTGCATCTTCAGACACCATGACCAGGGTCCACGCCTCTGTTTCACCATCAGGCATCACTGCCGGAGGGACTCTACTGGAGTCCACCACCTCTCTGCACTCACAGAGAACAGTCAAGAGGTTAAGCCTCCGGTTAAAGTTCCGTCCTCTTACGTGAACCTGCCCCAAAGCTTTAATGGTTTCCATGGTTGCCTCAATCTGAGCAATATCGACTCCCTCTGGAACCAAGACCATCAAGGAGTGCGTCTTATCTAGTCCTTCCCCGCGACACCACTCTTTGAGTTCACAGACTAGTTCTGCCTTGCTAGCGCGAGTCTCCATTTTTACTTTGTCTGTTAGATCTCTCAATGAACTATGCTAGCTATTTATTTTCTCAATATTTAAATAGTTCACACACCAAAAATTACAGTCACTAATCACCTATTTTTTTACACTAATTAACCCTAAATCCTGGACAAGCCGCCATTTTATGTAGCGCCCCCTAGATGTCAGGTCTGTTTTACTGAGGTGCGCTCCCCAAGTTCGTTAAGTGCAAGAAATCCCCTTCTTTCGGGGTGATTAACGCGGTGGGTAAGTATACTGTAATACACTGTTTATGACCGGTTATGTACGAACTCTATTATTAAAGCTACCTTTTATTTAACCAACTGGGTTTTCAATACTGTTTTAATGTAAACTAATGTACATTTTTACATTTAAATAATACTTTTACCATAAAAATTTTGTATTTATTACAGGAAATAAAAAAATAAAAGATATGTAAAAAATAAATAAGTGCTTTTCTTTAGCCATTATTTATTTCTTTAACTGGGTTACAAAAATAATAAACCTCAGGAGAATAAAATGATTTATTTCACAGTGTGAAGATGATATTCGGAGAGACGGTTTATTAGAAAATCCTATTGATCACTCATTACAAAAAAGACCATGCACTGTTCCGGAAAATATATCTCCAGCAGTAACTCCTCACCATCCTGTGGAGCTCCTGCGTTCCCCTGAGTGTCACTGAGGGAGCAGTAAAGATGGTAAAGCTCATCCTGAGAAGTGACATGCTGTAGTTCTGTGGTTCCGTTCTGGTCTGTGGTTCCGCTCTGCTCTGTGGTTCTGCTCTGTGGTTCCGCTCTGGTCTGTGGTTCTGCTCTGTGGTTCTGCTCTGCTCTGTGGTTCTGCTCTGTGGTTCCGCTCTGCTCTGTGGTTCTGCTCTGTGGTTCCGCTCTGCTCTGTGGTTCTCCTCTGTGGTTCTGCTCTGCTCTGTGGTTCCGCTCTGCTCTGGGTTTTACACCTGAAATTGTTGCGGATATCATCATCACTCACAGTGAAGGATTTGGTAAGTTTCAGGGAGGGAGGGGTCAAAAACACAAACAGTGACATCACCATTTTTATGTTGAATATTTTTATTTATAGTGTTTTGTCTGATCATCCAGAGACTAAAGGTACACACACACACACACACACACACACATTACTGCGACGTCGCACAGATTCCCATGATTACATGCGTCATTCGGGGACTTCTCTGCTCTCTCTGCGCATGCGCTAATCACTCCCGCTGTAGCTTTAAGTGGGCGTGGCCTAGCTGTATGGTCAGATGTGATCTGAAGCTGACAGAGATTAAACTCTTCTCCTTCACTGGGTTTGGTTATCTCCTCCTTCTCCGAGCTCTCTCTCTCACACACACACACACACCCTCATCCACATACACACATCCACACACACACACTCTCATCCACACACACACACACACACCCTCATCCACACACACATCCACACACGCACATCCTCATCCACACACACACACACCCTCATCCACACACACGGGGCCGGCAGCATGTCTGTAGCAGGGCTGAAGAAGCAGCTCCATAAAGCCACTCAGGTAAGAGCCTGATATACATCACACACACACACACGCACACACACACACAGCCAGGGGACTACTGTGCGTGTGGGTGTGTGTTTACCTGTCTCAATAACATGCAGCTGAGTGGTTAGATGTTCTGTCGCGCTGCAGCACGAGTAATGAGACAGGAAGAGTGGTGAGACGGTCTGTCTTGCTGCAAGATGAGTGTGGAGAAAGGAGGAGTGGGGAGACAGTGTCTCGCTGCAGGACTAGTGGTGAGACAGAACAAATGGTGAGACGGAACAAGCGGTGAGACAGTCTGTCTTGCTGCAGGAATAGTGGTGAGACAGAACGAGTGTTGAGACAGAACAAGCGGTGAGACAGTCTGTCTCGCTGCAGGACTAGTGGTGAGACAGAACAAGTGGTGAGACAGTCTGTCTTGCTGCAGGACGAGCGGTGAGACAGGATGAGTGGTGAGACAGTCTGTCTCACTGCAGGACGAGTAGTGCGACAGTTTGCCTCTCTGCAGGACGAGTGGTGAGACAGGATGAGTGGTGAGATGGTCTTTCTTGCTACAGGACAAGGACAAGCGTGGAGACAGTTTGTCTCACTGCAGGATGAGTGGTGAGACTGTCTTGCTGCAGGATGAGTGGTGAGACAGTCTGTCTGGCTGCAGGATGAGTGGTGAGACAGTCTGTCTTGCTGCAGGATGTGTGGTGAGACAGTCTTTCTCACTGCAGGATAAGTGGTGAGACAGTCTGTCTCGCTGCAGGATGAGTGGTGAGACAGTCTGTCTTGCTGCAGGATGAGTGGTGAGACAGTCTGTCTCGCTGCAGGACGAGTGAAGAGACCGTCTGTCTCGTTGCAGGACGAGTGAAGGGACCGTCTGTCTCATTGCAGGACGAGTGAAGGGACCGTCTGTCTCACTGCAGGACGAGTGAAGGGACAGTCTGTCTCGCTGCAGGACGAGTGAAGGGACAGTCTGTCTCACTGCAGGATGAGTGAAGGGACAGTCTGTCTCGCTGCAGGACGAGTGAAGGGACAGACTGTCTCGCTGCACGACGAGTGAAGGGTCAGTC
>JAPEKO010113269.1:0-11322 GCA_027576075.1 Cathorops hypophthalmus
GACAGCCGACCACCACCAACGCTACTGATTATGGTTATGTTTTGGAATTTGGCCTAGGCTACTTGGTAGATTAAAGACTACAATGACGTTTAAGGTAATTGTGGTTTATGTGATGGGAGTGGGACATCGCGAAGCTTTGGTGTGTATAGGCTATTGCCATGTTTAGCCTGTTTTTAGATGCAATTTCCTGCATTCTAATCAATTTTAGGGTGAAGAATGGCAAATCCTATCTGACATCTCACTTTTTTTCTCTCACATTCTTCTTCACTCCTAACAGGGATTAAAATGAACTTTTTTTCACAACTGTCCCGGAACCGTCCCGAAAATCACTGTGAACCGTCCCGAATCGTCCCTAAAATTTTTCATATGAATTGGTTACTGCAACTGTGTTATTGACAAATTGTTAAAGTAATAGGCCTATCACTGACTGGAGGTGTAATGGTGCTTAGTCGCATACGGTGCACAATTGCAGCAACCTGTTGGGCATCAAACCAAAACATCTATAGCAGTGATGCCGGTGCCGGGGTCAGGGGTCAGATTTTTTCAAGAGAAAAAAAATAAATGGCATTGGTACCACAGTAGCTTCACAATGAGGCATAGGCCTACATCCCATGGTTAAGTAAATAATTTTACCCTTTGAAATCATATCATTGTTCTATCCATGGTAGTCTACATTTAGTATTTAGAAATGAAGCAAAATAGATGGGAGCCAACAAAACTCGTTTCCTATAAATTTGAATTACTTTGACAATAAGGCTTGCACATCAAAACGTGCCTGGTTAACCCTGGGACTGACTTTGCTACGTCCAACAAAAGAATAACAGACTTCACGTTGCGTGATGATGTTGTGACAGTTAGGCTTAGATGAGTACAGAGTGCGCTCCCTCACCAAAGTCTCCTCTCACCAGGACTCAGAGTAACATGAACAGGGCAAGTTACATACCTAATGATATATATGCTTTTTTTAAATCACCACCTGCATTTATCCTATCAATACAAGACACAAACAGATAATAAATCGTGGCCTTTTTTCTGGCCAGTTTTCTTTGGATGGACAGGGCATTTCTCAGGGGGGCAGGACTTGTTCCAGGGCAGCTCAGGGGGGGCAGGACTTGTTCCTGGGGGGGCTGTGCCCCCCCTAGACACCCCCCTGATAGTAAAGTGCATAGAGTGGTTGTTTGTTTGTGGTGTGTGTGTGTGTGTGTGTGTAAGGGGGGGGCACTGGTATGCATGATGCACATGATGTTTGAGCAATTTAAAACAAATAAAACATAAACCATGCTTTATTTAAAAAAAAACCATTTAATATCTGAAACTGTTTTCAAACTATCTGTTGAAAAGACATGGGCAAGTCCCTGCAATTATTGCAAAAGAAAGTTAAAACATTTACAAAAAATATACACTCACCCGCCACTTTAATAGGAATACCTTTACAACTGTTCATTGAGTTCAAATTTCTGATCAGCCAATCACATGGTGGCAACTCAATGCATTTATGCATGTAGACATGGTCGAGATGATCTGATGCAGTTCAAACCGAGCAACATAATGGGGAAGAAAGGTTATTTAAATGACTTTGAACATGGCATGGCTGTTGGTGCCGAAAGGGTTGATTTGAGTATTTCAGAAAATACTGATCTACTGGGATCTTCACACAACCATCTCTAGGGTTTACAAAGAATGATCCGAAAAAGAAAAAATATACAGTGCGGAGGTTCTGTGGGCAAAAATGCCTTGTTGATGGCAGAGGTCAGAGGAGAATGGCCAGACTGGTTTGAGCGGATACAAAGGCAACATTAAGTCAAATAACCACTCATTACAATGGAGGTATGCAAAAGAGAATCTCTGATTACACAGCACATCAAATCTTGAGGCAAATGGGCTACGGCAGCAGAAAAACACATTTGGTGCCACTCCTGTCAGCTAAGAACAGGAAAATGAGACAACAATTTACACTGGCTCACCATAAACGACACTAGAAGATCGGAAAAATGTTGCCTGGTCTGATGAGTCTTGATATCTACTGCAACACTCAGGTGGAATGGTCAGAATTTGGCGCTAACAACATGGAAACATGGATCAACCCTGCCTTACATCAACGTTTCAGGCTGGAGATATGACATAAGGATATTTTCTTAGCATGATTTGGGCCAATTAGTACCAATTTAACTTTGTTGGAATGCCACAGCCTATCCGAGTATTGTTGCAGGCAGTTAAGGCAGTTCTCAAGGCAAAAGGGGGTCCTCAGACCTGTAAACTGACCTAGTTTGTGTGGCATGCAGGTGATTTACAGAGCTGCGGTAATAACTTCTCTCAGATGCATATATAAGTTTAGAGCCTGATAAGGGTCATCAGGCACATTCAGGTGGGATTCAGCCATGAGTATATTGCAGAGCTGATATACATCTGGGTCACATGGAATGGGCTGCCGAAAGGTACACTCAGTAGCACAAGCTTCAATATCACCCTCCTCAACAGGACAGAGATGGTCTGTGGCCTGGTAAAGCTCTGGCACTCCAAACATTATATTGGGCCGACCACTGGGGACGTTGGAGTTTCTTGAGGGTCTGATGACATGGGCATTCCAGGTCCACGCAGTGTCATCCAGTTCATCCTGGTTAAAATGCACATACAATTATTTGCCTTAATGCTCTGTATTTGTAACTTGACTCATCATCTGAATGTCTCTCCACTTTAGTAGCAGAGTGAGTTACTTTATTGAAAGTAAATCAGGAATTACAACTTCAGTAAACCACTGGCTCACATACAAAGTACAATGAGCACCCCCCCCACACACACATTGGCCATAGCCCTCTACCATTCCACCCCTGCCTTCATTGATCACCTTATAGCCTATGCCCCCTATGCCCACCCCGTTCAGAATCCTCTGCACCCCACACACAGGCTCCCTAATGTTTCTCAACGTTAGCGCTATAACCCCTTTGGGGAGCCCTAGGTCTGTAATAGAGAAGGATAGCTGATAGGGGTGGTGCTTATTGCCATCGGGGGTCATTAGTCCATTATATTTTTTAATACCAAGGGGGCGCTGGCAGGGATCAAGGGGGCATTGGGAGGCTTATGATGAGGTTCAGGGGGCGTTTGTTCAAAAAATGGTTGAGAACCACTGCTCTATCAGCATGACCCAGACTGGCTCCTGAGTGCTCCCCCCAGCACACGCGCGCGCGCACACACACACGCACCTCACGTCCACCATCCTACACCCATGCACATCAATACAGAAGTGAGAATTTCACTCCGTTGTTTACCAGTGGTTTTCAACCTTTTTTGAGCAAAGGCACACCTTTTGTCGAGGCAAAATGCCAAGGCACACCACCAATGAAAATGTTAACTGAAAATACAACCCTATTGCTTATAAAGGTACAGCCATTTAATTGTCCATGGCACACCAGATGATCTCTGACGGCACACTATAGTGTTCCCCGTCGCTGTGGTTGAAAAACTCAAGCCACTGTGGCCTACATGTAATCATATGGATGCGCCAACTAAGTTCTCACCTGGATCAATCCCATGCAGCAAAACTGGATAAGGCTTTTGTCCAGAAAACGACCATCAAAGAACCCGTGGTCTCTGAGGTCCACCAGGAGTGTCAGCCAAAACTCTACGCACTGGCGGCGCAAGAACCCCCACCAATACTCGATGCGCTGGTTGGCGGTGCTGGCTCCCTCTAGGTAGCTATCCAGGGTATCATCCGGCCCGACAGGGACAAGGGCACGCTGGAAGGCTCTCACATGTCCATTTTCAGTCCCAAGATCACCCCTCACAATTCTCGGACAGCCCCTTAACCGCTGCACAGCTTCTAAGTAGTACCCCCCAATTACCTTTGGGTCACTACTTGTAGTGTAGGCATTAAGCCAGATCATTTTTCGGGAAAACCCATCAATGCAGCCATTCACACAAATACCATACGGCTTTAATTTATCGTAGGAGTCTATGTGCCAGATAAAGTTAGGGCCTTTTGAGAAGTAGCTCCTTCGTGCGAGACGCCCTGCTTTCCTTGACTGAACACCCATGGGGTCCAGCTCCCTCATCACCAGCCACACATCATTTTTCCTGACACGTAGACCATATTCCCTGCATTTGGCGTACATCCACCGATAGCCGTGCAACTGCCCGGAGTATTGCAGCTGATTTCGGATGAACTCCACAAGCTCCCCTACGCTCGAATACTCCTTTCTTCGATTGAGTCCCATTTCAGCGATAATTCTCTTTAAATGTCGGAGACTGATGAGATAGTTGTGTCTCCTTGCCAATGCCACCCGAATGTCTTTGTACTTCAGCCCAAGATTATAATAAAACTCAATAAACCTCTCCATTTCTTGAACCTTGAATCACTGTCACCGCTCTGAAGTTTCCCAGACAACGGGGAGGCGTTGCTTGGCAACCGACTGTCACAAAAAAAAGAGCTGACGTCAAGAACACGGCCAGAGTCAAGGATAGTCTAGCCTTCCTATCCTAACTCCCATGCAAAACTTTTTTGCCATTGTTGACCTCATGGCAGGCATTAAAGAAAAGAGATTCCTTGTACTGGACATTGACATGCACTTTAGACAGTACCATATTTTGAATGATTTGATGTGATCCTCCAAATTTTGCTTTTATTTTGAATAAAAGGGTGATTCCATCATAGTAATCTTGTTTGAAGGATGCCAAATATATGTAAATAGTTTACATGTGGGTGTGAATCTACAATCTATGCCAGTTTGACGGAATTGATAGTTTGCGCCTGTGTCTGTTACCCCTGGTTGAAAGATAAATTAGTAGGCCCATGGCTTAGAACTACCGTAGGCTACATTCTGTGAGTTCCTGAAAAGCACGTCTTTTGAAACTCCACCCCAAACGTCACTGCTAGAACTACCCCTCCCCCCTCCCACTGGCAGCTAACTCACGCTCAGAGCTCTAGACTAGAGTATCTACGGCACTGCTCGCGCTGCTGTCGACCACATGTTCATTTCTTCGACTGCTTCTCTTCGCAGTGTGCCACCTGCAGAGACTGATGTGCTGAGGTAAGTTTCTGAAATAATTGAAAACGGCATACATTCCGCCTCCAGTGTACTTTCACTATGGTAAGCGCACGGAGTTGTCTTAGGTGATTAATATGAACTCTCAGATCTGAGTTCAACTGTCCACAGGCAGTAACGTTCGGTGGCGAGAATTAGCTGGTGTTAGCTAATGCATTTGAAAGTAGTGATTCTACTGACAATATCGATGATTAAAAAATCCCCAGTGTGTGACAGACATGATAATACGAAAGACACGGGGTTCTGTTTTCTGTTACTCTTTTCATCCAGCTAAATCGTAGTTATCCGTAGTATGCTAGTCTACTAGCTAACATGGCAGCAATAACGTCAGATGGCCGTTAGCTAGTTGCTAGCTGATAGTGATGGAAGTGTGCACTCACTGCCATCGAACAGTCATGTAATATCGACAACATGAATGATAGATAATTAAGGTAGTTGAAAACAACCCCGCAACGTATCAAATACAATGTTCAGAAACCCTAATGCCTTTCATACGACATCTAGCTAGCAGTTTAGCAAAGTTAGCCTTTGGAGCCGTCGGCCATCTTGATGACACCTTGGCTTCGGACATCTATTTCAGATTATTAAAGTGAGACCACGTTATTAGAAAAAAAAAAAAGTAGGCTAGATCTGTTGAGGTGAGATGAGACTCCCTCAAAATTAGCAGTTTGAAAGGAGAAAATGCATTTTCTATAACTCATTTAGTCTTAAATTCTTAAGCATGATAATGACAAATCCATCTCGTTCACAGGTTCCACGTGGCATGTGTGTGTTTGATCAGCGACACTGATCGAAGTTGTTGGTGAAATGATTGTAAGTACCATACTTTGTGAACACATTTCTTTTGACACTGATGCTTTGTAACCGAGCATTCGATAGTTCTGAGATTACATTTCCAATATCTTGGCAATTACAAGACAGCCACATCCCTTTAGAACACTTCAAAATTGTTTGTAGACTTTTCAGAGCTTGTTAGATCTCTTGTTTCCAGGGCACAGTTCACATTAGACATAAATATTAGTCTATTGCCGTTGACTTCAACTAGTGTGAGATTTTTTTGAGTTGTTGTACTCCCATATCAGCTGTAAGGCATGGATAACGTAACTACCGGTAGTAACTGTATCACTCAAGGAAGTATAAGGAGTGAATTTTTACAAGTTTTGATAGTTTTGGTGGTCAAAAACGAGCCCTGTGAATCCAAAAAGATGACTAAATAAAACAGTATTTCCATGGATATGATTACATTGTAAGTTAGCTAGGAAATGGAAAAACAATATTTGATGAGAACTTGTTTTTTTAGGTATTTTATGGCTGAGTTTCTATCTCGGGTCAAAATTGACCCGCGAACCCCACAGGTGTATGCAGCTTTTACTGGGTAGGAGGAGTGAACTTGGCTCTGGTTTGAAACGGTTGGACCTGCTTTCACGGTCTCACCCAATCGCTGACGTGTTGCCCATAACATGCCCGATTAGCACCCTCCTCTGAAGTTTCCCACTCACTGATTGGCTGTAGATTTTCAACAGGTCTAAAACGCCTCCCACGACACCGGGACCAGACCCTACCCTGCGAATGAAATTAGGAGGGGATGGCTTTAGCCAGGCTAAAATAGTGGACTTCCCCTTTTAGATTTCCAGTTGTCTCAGAAGTTTAGAGCAGATGTTCTCAAAGTGCAGCCTGGGGGCCAATGGTGGCCTGTGAAAGCATTTCTGGCAGCCTGCGATAACATCTGTACAATCTGTAAAACAGAAATATTTTAGCCTCAGTTATAGAATGTGTTTATTGCAACAATGTAAATAGATGCAATTATGGTAATTCCATTGACTTCAAGATCCATGTGTCCACTTGAGGGAATGGCATATCAAATTAGCACTGAATTGTTATCATTGTAATCAAGGTTCACTTGATTAAGGCAACTGGACTTCTTTATGTGGAGTTGAACTGTCTTTGCTGCCGTGCAAGCAGCTTTGATTGAAAGTCGCTGTGATGTAGGTTAAATTCAATTTAGCAAAACTTTGTTACATTTTATTTACTTATTGTCATTTTGGAATTGCATGGTGTGTAAAAGTGCTGCCTAAAATTGCACACAAAAATGCCTCATTAATTTGTGGGTTTTTTGTTGTTGTTGTTCTAGCCTGAACAGGAACTGAATTTGCCCCCACCTTTGCCAGACAACCAATCAACTGAACCTGGCAGCTTGGAGCATCCAAGGACCATACTACGAGCGTCAGTGCACAGGATAAAGGTCCTTGAAGATCTTGTGTCTGTGTTTAAGGACAGTAGTATTCTTGATGCATGTTTAAAGATGGATTTCATTAATGAAAAAGCTGCTGATGATGCAGGTGTTTCCAGGGAAGTTTACACTGCGTTCTGGGAGCAGTTTCTACAACAGTGTGAGGGGGAAACGGAGCGTGTACCAAGGCTTAGGCCAGATTGGGAGACTGAATGGCAAGCTATAGGGAGAATATGGGTGAAGGGTTTGCTGGATCATGGCATCCTACCTGTGATGCTTTCCAAAGCTTTCATTTTGGCCTGCATCCATGGGATTGAGTCTGTTGATACAGAGATTCTCATGTCATCTTTTCTCAATTACCTAGCTCCAGTTGAGAAAGCAGTTGTTGAAAGAGCAATAGAGGGGACCATGGAGGAAGGTGATGAAGAGGACCTCCTGGACCTCTTCTCACGAATGGGGTCCCATTACTATCCTCTAAAAGGAAACATGAGGCCAGCTCTCGAAACAATGGCTCATAAAGTCATTTTTCAACAGCCGAAATTTGTCCTGGATAGCTTTAGGTCTGTTGTCGCTGTAGTTCGTGCAAATCTGCCAGACAAAGACAGTGTGTTAAAACTTTATGAAGCAAAGAAGGCTACTGGAAAGAGAGTGGCGCAACTGCTGGAGACCACACATGTGGTACTTGCACAGAAGGAACAAACGGCCTTTAGCTACCTCCAGCGATACGTAAAGAATGCTGATGACACAAAAGCCGAGAAATTCCTACGCTTCTGCACTGGTTCGTCCATTATTTGTGTGGACAAAATTTATGTTTCTTTTAACGCAGAAAGTGGGTTTGGCAGGAGACCTGTAGCCCACACGTGTGGAGCAACCCTAGAGTTGCCATCCACATACAGCTCCTTTCCACAATTCCGTACGGAATTTGACAATATTCTCTCCAGCAATTACCTCGTCATGGACATAATATAGAAAGGGTGTGTGTGTGTGGGGGGGGGTACTTTGAATTGCTGTTCATTTATTCTTTAAGTTTTATTGTGTTTCCCAGGAGGACTTTCACTTTCTTTGTTCATGGGAGGCCAGTGTCCCAGGGCTTTGTGCGTCTGGAGCTGTGTGTTGCCTTCCACTGAGTGCAGGGTAGAGGTGTGGCAGTACTGAAAGTTGGTGCACTGTGCATGGCTTTAACAAATGGTTCTGAATAGGATCTTTATAACTGTTGGGAGAGAGATGACTTTGTGGTGTCATCTCCCAAACTGTGGCTTTTGAAAATGTCACTGTCATGCCAAAATTTCCGAGGGGAGAGAGGGAGGAAAGGGATTTGTTCTTTTGTAAAAGCTGGACAATTTATATGCTTAAAATGCCTCTTCAAATGGATGTTTTAAGGAAATTGATGAGCAATGTACAATCCCCATTTTGTATGGCCATGCGAGGGTAGAGCGGAACAGCTTGGCCCAACATTTTACTTTTGTATGACAATGTAATTCTTTTCTGACATATTCCTGTGAGGAAAAATATGGCAATTGACTTAAACTGTATTTCTGTCTTGTCATTTAAAACCCTTAAAAAGCTTTATTAATACCAGCACAAAAGATGTATGAGAGGTTGAATCTTAACTTCCATTTAGGAGAATACAAAGAAAGTGTGTGCAGTGAGAAATGAGGCTTCAATGTGTTTTGTTTGTTTAGTAGTATAATCTTACACAGTAGTGACTGGATGATAAAATCCTGAAACATGTGCCATCATTGAATTTTGTGTTTTATTTATTAAAAAAAAAAATTACATTGGCCAGTTGTAGCAGAAGGAGCATTACACTGGAAAACTCGCTGGAGTTTTCAATTGCAACTTTTTTTTTTAAGAAAAACTAATAACTGTACTCATTTAAAAATATATACTTTTGTGCCCTCATAAAACTACTTTGTATATACACACTGTTTTGGTTGACTGTTTAAAGTTGTGTTAAAATCAACATCAATAAACTTGCTTAAACAAGCAGGAAATACTTGTCACTGTCTTCCTGGGGTCATTGCGGTAGGTAAATTCATAGAGGAAATGTTTTACAGCATTCCAATATACCCCTGAGCATGGTGATATGAGTAAAACTACATTCAATGGCAATCATACTTGTCAAACGTATTGCAACCCATCATGTATTGTAGACTATTGCAACCTGGCATAGCCTGTTATACTACTGTTGTTTATTTAGAGAAAACAGCTTTTTCATAAGCCTACATATCAATAACAATTCTGTGTCAGTTCAGCTTTAGTTAAGTGCCAATAACCTAGCCTGACTTTGGCCACTTGTTTTGATGGGTATTGGGGGGGATTCTGTGTCAGTTCAGATACTGATACATCTATGCAGTTGAACAAATGGAACAGAATAAAATAGTCAATTGTGTACATAGTCTTTACACCCTACTTGAAGTTGGAGACAGACCCTTTGTATTGGCCAGGTGGATCTGCCATACAAAGCAAGTAGGTATCACAACAAGCCGACCCAGTCCAAGATCCTCATATTGACCAAAAACAAACTGGCGTTAGGTGGTGGGTCTGAACTGTCTGTCTGTTGCTCTCCCCTGGTCTTGCAACATCAGCTTCTACCTGATGGTCATTCCAGAGTCTTCTAGGCAAACTAACCCCTGCTAACAAAAAAAAAAAACTGGTCCATGTGCTGTAGCGTGGTGAGGCAGGAGTTCACAGGTTCTCCACAACATTTTCTGGGCATCTCCTGGCAGATTGTGCAGACATCAGGTAGGTGGATCAGCTGGGGGTGGTGATGTGATGCATGGGCCTAGAACAACAGCCGCCGAAGGTGTTGCGTCACTAGGAGGGCGCAGCCTGGCTAGTCACGTGAGGCAGGTCAAGCCAAGCTGTGGTCATAGGTCAGGCAGAGCCGCAGTTGGGGCTGTTCCAAATTCAGTGACCGAACCCGGCCTGTGAAACAAGTTTTATGTTGTAATGTCGTAAACAAACACAAAATATCAGCTCCATTGTCTCTTAGCCACATCTGAAATATTAAAATTTCTATAATTGGGTGTCACATTTATCTATACAATAGACAGGTGAGCAAGCATGCAAGCCACTGAGCAGTGAGCACTCATATTTTGTCAGAGGCAAACGGGTCAAAAAATGAATAATAATACATCCTGATGCACTGGTTGGATTGAGTTTGTGCTGGGTCCTTGTAGTAATGACAATCTATCTCACTAGGTACAATGGTGTAACAGTTATGTAATATGTGCTACTGTTGTAATTACACCACAAAAGTACTTTTACTTTTGATAACGAGGGTGATAGTGGACGTGTATGAGAGGGGGCACTGGCTTTTGATATACTGTAATGCTGTGTGTAGTTAGCAAAATAGAATCTTTAGTCAGTAATTTAGTTGACCGACCAACACGGTTTACCAAAACTCACATCAGTAGATGGATACCCGTCAGCAGGGCAGTCATCCATTTCCTCTTCAGCAACATACTCATAGCATTGATGGAGTACCTGAAAAATACAAATAAATAATCACTAGATTTAGCGTGAGTTGGAGAAAAAATGCTACCGCAAATAAAACAAACATGGCTGCTGTTTGTTCTAGCACACAGAAAAAAGTTGCATATAAACACGACATTACATAACAGCTGTTATAGCATGTTCTGTTTGGGTTTCTGACAACAGATAAGTACCAACTTGTAATTGCATGACAAACTTCGAATGCAGTAGGCTTACAGCTACGTTTCAGTCACAAACACAACGTTGAAGGGGGCAGCAGCTAAGAACAGTTGCATTGCTCGTGATGCATTGTTTATGCGTTGGCTGTCTACTCAGCAGGCACAGAGGAACTATTTTGCCTACCATGTTCATATGGTAAACCACATTCTAGTTTACGGTAGCTTAACAGGCTAAACATGGCAATAGCCTATACACACCAAAGCTTCGCGATGTCCCACTCCCATCGCATAAACCACAATTACCTTAAACGTCATTGTATTCTTTAATCTACCAAGTAGCCTAGGCCAAATTCCAAAACATAACCATAATCAGTAGCGTTGGTGGTGGTCGGCTGTC
>JAPEKO010113276.1:0-11321 GCA_027576075.1 Cathorops hypophthalmus
GAAACTTCCACATCATTGCATTCCATTTTTATTTACAATTTGTACTTTGTCCCAACTTTTTTGGAATCGGGGTTGTATTACATTCTGCTCTACCTGAGCATTTACAGGTCAAAGTGTATTCCCCACAGCCTCTACACAGATATTAGTGAAAGTGAGAATCATACATTACCCTAGACAGTTGTGTAACTATTTGAAATGTCTCTTTTACCATAAGATGTTGAATGAGGGTTAAGGCTTCATCTTAGCGCATAATGTGAGTTTCTTAATACACGAGCCGGTGGTAAAGGGGTTACATTTTGGAGGGCTCGTCTGGCATGTTTTTTTTTTTTTTGTATAACTGACCTGTTTTTCTTTATCCAGAGTTTGAGAATGCTGATGTAATCATCCTTATTGCTAATAATGGGGAAATACTAAGTGTAGTTATACTTACTGTGTTCTCTCATTTGTTGTTTTGAGCTAAGAAAATGGAAGCAGTTGAAGTTGAAGCCTGGTGTAAAAAAACAGTTATCTTATGAAAATGCAATTGTTTTAAGTGATGTTGACCCAGATGTTACAGATGCAGTTCTGCTAACAGCTTTGAATCAAGTTAAAGCATTTGGAAAGCCTGAGGTAGTTGAACACAGTCTTGATGTCACTTCCAAAACACAGTTTATACTGATGAAGTCTTCTACTGATTTGACTAACCAAACCTTACCTGACCCTGTTGGACTCCCTGGGGAGGCTGGTCCATGGCCTGTTCAAGTGCTTAATGCTCCTCCACCCAGTGAAGGGTTTCAAGCTAAACTAATGTCATTTCTGAAGACTGAAGGCAAAACCCTCACTGATGTTAGTGGCTTACTCAACCCTTCACTCCTTGACGTGAACACTGCACTGATGCATGCTATCGGCTCCCTAGTGGATACATGTAACACCACATCTGCTGATTCCCATAGTTATCGTAAGCTCCACATGTTCTCTGGTGTGAAACCTACGCCCAGTGGGGAGGAAGAGTATGACACCTGGGCAGAGCAGAAAGCACATTTGCTCGAAGGGTGGCAGTGCAGTGACAATACAAAGAAACAGAGGATAGTGGAAAGCTTGAAAGGTCCAGCTGCTGACATTATGAGATTCCTGAGAGTGCAGAAGCCCACTGCAACTTCATATGACTACACGCAAGCTTTGGAAACAGCTTTTGGAACAACTGAGAGTACATCTGATCTCCTGGTGAAATTTAGGCACACACATCAAAATGCCGGTGAAAAACTGTCTACTTACCTGTGGAGGTTGGATAAACTGCTGCACTGTATTTTCAGGAAAGGAGGTGTGGCACTGTCTGACATGAATTGATTATGGATGGAGCAGGTTGTGAGAGGAGCACAGCAGCAAGATATAATTGCTGTCCACCTCCGTATGACACACAAGCTGCGAGAACCTCCTTCTTTCAATGAGTTGCTAAAAGAGGTGAGGGAGGAAGAAGATATGCTCCAAAGCAGAGACGATGTCACAGTCTGTAACTTCTGTTTCCAAGCCTGCACCTGAAACAGAAGTTGATCCTGAAGTAGAAAAGCTGAAAAAAGAAATCAGTGTCATGAAAGCTGAAATGATTAGTCTTAAAGCTGCTACAGTTGCATGACATCCAGAGACCCAGGATGAAATCCCTACCAAGGCAAAATACAAAAAAAAAGCTACCCCACAAAGGTCTGAATATCAAGGGGATAAACCTAGGATGTTTTGCTATAGATGTGGGGAGGATGGACATTTTAAGAGAGAATGTGAAGGTGAAGAAAACCTACTCAAAGTCAATAAGCACCTCATTAAACTGACAAGGAAATCAGAAAACTACCGTGGGGTCCAGTAAAGGAATGGCCTGGCATCCCAGTGGTTGCAACATGTTCCACCAAGTGCAGCAACTTGAAAAGAGAAGTGAATGACACTATACCTGAAGGCTTAGTGGGCCCTAGCTCTGTCGTGCCTGTACAGATTGAAGGCATCTACTCTAAAACCATACTGGATTCTGGTTTCCAAGTAACTTTGCTGTACAGATCCTTCTATGACAGATATTTGACACACCTGCCATTGACATCTATCAGCACTTTGCAGATATGAGGTCTTAGTCCTGCTGAATACCCTTATGATGGCTATTTGTCACTTAGGCTGGAGTTTTTGGAAGCTGATGTAGGAGTGAGTGAGACCATTGATGCACTTGTGTTGGTATGTCCTGACCCAGTTGTGAGAGGTGAAGCTTCCATGCTTGTTGGCACAAACACACCCACTGTGAGATGACTGCTTAGTCACTGTAGAGAAAAGGGAGGGGGAAACTTTGTGAGAACCATGCACATTCATCCAGTCTTCCAGAAAGCTTTCAATGAGATCTCACACCTACCACCTGACACTGACAGCAATGCGAGGGGAACTGTGTGGTTCACTCAAACCAAACCTGTTACCTTATGGCCTGGGGGAGTTGCCAGAGTGACTGTGTACCAAAGTTTCCTGGAGTGCTGAACACTCAGGCCATCCTTGTGGACTCACCTCATAACCTTGCAGATGAACCATGGTTTCCAGATAAACTCCTGGTGAGAACAGAGTTACAGACATCCACTGGTGTGATGGCTAATTAAATCACTGTTCTAGTTAGAAACATGTCAGCACGAGAAATTACCTTGACCAGGGGAATGCTGATAGCCCATCTGTTTCCAGTCGATGTGTCATCACCTCCTGAAAAGAAAGAGTCTAATGTCAAGTCACCTGGAAAATTGATCCCCTCCTCTTTCAACTTTGGAGACTCACCAGTCCTTAAGGAGTGGAAAGAAAGATTGGTGATGAAAATGATGGAACGGAGTGAGGTTTTCTCTCTGCATGAGTTTGATGTAAGATGCAGTAAAAACACCCAGCACACTATCAAAACCACCAACGACAAACCATTTCGTGAGAGGTCTCGTCGGCTGCCACCTGCAGATGTGGAGGCATTGAGACAGCATCTGTTGCAGCTGAAAAATGCTGGTGTTATTACAGAGTCACGCAGTCCTTATGCCTCACCCATTGTGGTTGTGAGGAAGAAAAATGGGAACATAAGGATGTGTGTGGATTTCAGGACTCTAAACCGCCACACCGTCCCAGACCAATACACGGTGCCAAGAATCGAAGATGCTTTGACCTGTCTCAGTGGAAGTAAGTGGTTTAGTGTGCTTGACCTCAACGCAGTGGATGTCAGGTGCCTATGACAGACTCTGACAAGGAGAAGACAGTTTTCATCTGCCTGGCTGGATTCTTCCAATTTGAAAGAATGCCACAAGGAGTGACAGGGGCTCCTGCTAAGTTTCAGTGGATAATGGAAACAGACTGTCAGAGACATGAATTTGCTTGAAGTCTTGGTTTATCTTGATGATCTCATTGTGTCTGAAGCAATGCTCGAGGAGCATGAGACCAGATTGTTAAAGGTGCATGATCACTTGAGAGATGAAGGACTTACCTAAATCCCTTTTGGTAGTTGTCAAGGCCCAGATGACCTGAATCATCATGCAATGATTTCATTATTGTGTTTCTGTACTTTGCTGGTAGTACCAACTGAGAACAGTGTGATTTTCCTGATGGACTTACAATGTAATTCATTACTCCTTCCTGAATCTTCAACCTATCCCACACCCTCAACAGCAAAGAGCCCATATGTCATAGACAGCCAGATGCCAAACTTACCAGTGTTCTGGTTGAGACCTGAAGATGGTGATGGACCAATCAAAATCCTCCATCGAAATCACCTCCTGCCTCTCAGGAAAAGGATATGTCCAGCTTCTGTATCCAATACAGATCCTACACCTACAAGGAGAGTCCTTCGATGAAGAAGATAGAAAGAATGTATCGACAAGTCTGCAGAGGAAAAGACATCACAGAAAACACCAGATGAAGACTCTGAAAGATGAGAGGTTAGACCTTGTGATTTTGTTGAAAAAGAGCACACAGACTCAGAAGATGATGACTATGGACTGTGGTGTGATTCAAATATTGAACCTCGCAGGAACAACATGGATGATGATACGTTGGAACTATTCAGTCTGGATCTGGATATTTCCTTAAGTGACCTGACTGGAAAACCAAAAGCAGTTGAGCCAGCAGTAATAGAGGAATGTGTGGGGCAATCTGGAATGGACAATGGAGATGAACCTGAGACTACAGAGTCTGAGCTATGAGAGACATGTGAGAACCAAGAAGAGACTGAAAAAGACAACACACTGACTGAAGACATTACCTTGCAACAAGAAGACACTGACCTTGACTTTGACACTAAGATCAGACCTCAGAGACTAAAGAGGGCTCCTTTAAGGTTAACTTATAACACTCTAGGTCATCCCAGTGTCATACCAGCCCTTACAGTGAAATATGTTTCTTGGATTTACAAGTGGATAGGTACATCTGTTATTGCTTAATTATGTATTTCACTGTGTTTCACTCACCAGATGTACCATGATTGTTTTAAAAGGTACAAAGTCATGAGGACATGCTTGTATTTTCGTGGGGGGAAGAGTGTAATACTCTGATAAATATCAGCAGTATTTATTTTATTTTTTTCTCATTGGGGATGGAATGCTGAATTGTGATGAAATACATGTATAATTAATTTGTGTTTGAAATGTGTCCCTTTAAGAAAAGTTGAGGAGTAATTCTTGTTAAGTTAGGTGTGAGTTCATGACCTTTGAGTTGACACACTTCCAGGTGGATAGAAAAGGAAGAGAGAAGAGGGAACAACATGGGAATGGTGCTGAGTGGGTAGCAGTGGACTGTGTGTGTGTTGGACAATGAGTTGAGAGTGCGTGAGTCAGACTCTTCACCGCAGTTAAGGGTTTTGCGTTTGGTGGATACGAAGCAGGCCAGTCATCGCTAGCTAGCAAGAGCTAGGCTAGCGGCATGGTCTTCATTGAGGGTGGGCATCACCTGCACAGACGGGAGGACACTTCGCTGTTGCGACTCGTCACCTACGGTCTGGTCCTGCTGACTTCACTGACATGGGAGGTACTTTCATAAAAGGTTTCCATCATGAGCTCCAACTAAAGTGTGCCAATGAACTAAACCAAGAGTGCACTCAAAATTAGGCAGTTTGAGGGGAAAAAAAACTATCACTACCCGGGTTTCTATTTTTTTTTTACTCTTTTCCATAACGAAAGGTGACGGTGTTTTCTTGTGCATATCTTTAATATAGTTACTAAAATTGATATTCTGTGTTTGTATTATTGAGTCATGTTTTATCATTGAACTATTACATTCTGCTCTCCCTGAGCATTTACAGGTCAAAGTGTATTCCCCATAGCCTCTACACAGATATTAGTGAAAGTTAGAATCATACATTACCCAAGACAGTTGTGTCACTATTTGAAATGTCTCTTTTACCATAAGATATTGAATGAGGGTTAAGGCTTCATCTTAGCACATAAGGTGAGTTTCTTAATACATGAGCCAGTGGTAAAGGGGTTACAATCATTTAAAGTACCTGTGTTGTTGAAACTGCCAGCCTCGACCCATGTGTTATCTGTATTTGTTGACTCAGGTGGAGTGGAACCTCATCGACAGTTTGATCATCCAGGAGTTTAACCTGTCCACAACCCCTCTGCAGAGTTCACTCAGCATCAGGACCATTGATGGAGGACCTATAGGAGATGGTCTCATCACAACTAGAACTACTCCAGTTTGCATCCATGTAGGAGCTCTCCATTCTGAACTCATTTAACTTTTTGTGACTTCTACAGTTAACCATGACATCATCCTGGGTTACCCATGGTTACAGCTCCACGACCCTCTGACATCTTGGCAAAACAAGGAAATCCTCCAATGGTCCCCTACATGCTTTCAGAACTGTTTGTTGCACCCCCAGCTATGCATTTTGTCTACTTCTGTTGAAAGACCTCAACTGGATTCACTGAACAATATACCAGAATGTTATTCTGACTTGAAGGAGGTTTTTAGTAAGGGTAAGGCTTGTGGCCTACCACCACATTACCTTTACGATTGCACCATTGAGCTCCTCCCTGGCACATCACATCCACGCAGCCAAATCTACACGCTTTCCCAGAAGGAACAGGCTGCAATGGAGGAGTGCATTCAGGAAGCACTCAAACAAGGTTAGATTCATCCCTCCAAGTCACCTGCCTCCACAGGATTATTCTTTGTGGAAGAGGGGGAGGTCTTGGACTTGTATAGACTTCAGATGACTAAACCAAATATCTGTAAAGTACCCATATCCACTTTCAGTGGTTCCCTCTGCTTTAGAACTATGCTCTACAAAAATCTTCTCTAAGCTTGAGCTGCACAGTGCATATGACCTCATCAGAATCTAAGAGGGTGACAAATGGAAGATAGCTTTTAGCACCACTGCCAACCATTTTGAGTACCAGGTCATGCCATGTGGTCTTTCTTCAGCGCCAAGCATTTTCCAATGTCTTATAAACAATGTACTCCGGGACATGCTGGGGAAGTTTGTAATCACATATATCAACGACATTCTGATCTACTCCCCTGATGAAGCAAGTCACCTGGAACACATCAGGTCAGTTCTGAAGCGTCTACTCAAGAATCACCTCTATGTTAAAGATGAGAAGTGTGAATACCATTTACATCAGATTTCATTTCTGGGTTATGTCATCAGTGCAGAAGGAGTCAGCATGGATTCCTCCAAGGTGTCTGCCATCATGTCTTGGCCTGTACCCACATCTGTGAAGGTGCTTCTATTTTTTTCTAGGTTTTGCTAACTTCTACAGCCGTTTTATCAGAGGTTTTAGCACCACACACAGCTCCCTTAACTGCCCTGCTAAAGAAAGGTCCCAAACATCTTCTCTGGAACCCTGCAGCTGAGGAAGCCTTCAGCCGACTCAAGACTGCATTCACCTCAGCCCCCATCCTGCAGCATCCTGAACCAACTAAGCCTTTCACAGTTGAGGTGGATGCCTCAGAGACTGGAGTGCGAGGGGTGCGATTCCCAGCGCTTCAGCGAGAAACCAAAGCTTCACCCTGTGGCTTTCTTTTCTAAGAAGCTCTCATCAGCTGAGAGGAACTATGATGTCAGGAATCGTGAATTACTAACCATTAAACTTGCCCTCGAGGAATGAAGACACTGGTTTGAGGGAGTTCCACCACCCTTCATGAAATTAACCGACTACAAAAACTTAGAGCATCTCAAGAAGGCAAAGAGATTGAACCCATGTCAGGCCTGATGGGCTCTCTTTTTCACAAGGTTTGATTTCATGATCACTTTCCGTCCTGGGCATAAGAACACTAAGACTGATGATTTGTTCCGAATCTTCAGTCCAGCACTGCATAACTCTGAACCTCATCCCATTCTTGCACCAGAATGCTTTGTTCAGTCAATCACTTGAGAATTGGATAAGGAGATAAGAGCCTCCCAACCCCAAAGGCGCCCAGAGGACTGCCCACCTGACTTGCTATACGTTCCCAAACCACTTCAAAGTAAACTCATCAGATGGGCACATGCATCTTCTGCCACTGGTCACCCTAGTAGTCAAATAACTTACCAAATGCTAAGGAGTAAATACTGGTGAGAGAAGATGTGGACCAAAATTAACCAATTCATTGCTTCCTGCTCCGAATGTGCCCAAGTAATGGTTCCACTGGTAAGTTGTGTCCTGTCCATGTACCTCAGAGACCATGGTCCCACCTGGCCATTGAATTCATCACAGACATACCACTATCTCAGGATAACACAGCCATCATGGTTACTGTGGACCAATTTTCGAAGGCTCTGAGACTTATTCCCTTACCAGGCATTCCTACTGCATTTCAGACAGCAGAACTGCTGTTTCAAAAGGTATTCAGGTACTTTGGTATCCCTGATAATATTTTTAGTGACTGTGGTCCCCAGTTCATATCATGGCTATGGACTTGTTTCATGGAATGTCTTGGAGTCTCAGTAAGCCTCATGTCTGGATATCATCCACAGTTCAACGGTCAAGTGGAATGGGGCAACCAGGAGATTGGTTGTTTCTTGAAAATCTTCTGAATGAGGAACCAGGGGGACTGATCTCATCTCATCCTGTGGGCTGAGTATGCACAAAATTCACTCAAGCACTCAGCTAAACAGTTAACACCTTTCCAGTGCATACTTGGCTACCAACCACCCTTGTTCCCATGGGATGACTCACCAGTGGTGAGTACAGGCAGTGGAGGGCTGGTTCTCCAGAAGACAAGCAGTATGGGAGAAGGCTCACCAGTGCATTGAGGTGGTGAACACCAAGTACAAGGAGTATGCCGACAAACACCGAGGTAACAATTCAGAATTTTCACCAGGCAACAGAGTATGGGTGTCCACACATGACCTAAGGGAACCCAATTCATGCAAGAAACTTTAGGCACACTACATAGGCCCATACAAGGTGCTACATTGCATCAGTGAGGTCTCCTACAAACTAGAGCTCCCACCATACAGTCACATTGCTCCTACATTCCATTTGTCATGTCTGAAACCTGCTTTTCATGGTCCACTTGCTGAGAACGCTCTCATCCAGGAACACCAGCCGCTGAGTCTTGAGGGAGAACCCATCTACCAGGTAAACAGAATCCTTGATTCCAGAAGGAGAAGAGGACAGTTGGAATACCTGGTAGAAAGGGAAGGATATGGGCCAGAGGAACGTAGCTGGGTAGAAGCTAAGGACATTCTAGACCCCCTGTTGACACAGGAATTTCACATCCAGCACCCTGACAAACCTGCAGGATGTCCCAAGAAGAGTATAGCTCCCAGAGGGAGCTCTTTGTGTGTGTGTGTGTGTGTGTGTCAGTAATGGTGTTGTGAGTTGAAATTCTAACCAAACTACAAACATGATTTCCCAAGACTACAACGCCCAAAGTTCACAGAGCCCCTGTCTTCCTATTAAGTTCAGCTGACTATCATTAACCATTAATCAGCAGTGCTATTTAAGACTCTCCCTCACACACCTTCAGTGTGAAGTATCATTCTGTTTACCCAGTCATACCAAGCCTGCCTCTAGTTTCCTGAACTTTTGCTACATTTACCTGTTTAACTCTTTAGTCTGCTTTCTACTATTCTGTTTGCTGATCGACCAACCCCTGTATGCTTTCTGACTATGAGTTTGCTTACTGATTTGACTATGCTTCCTGTTTGCATCCCTGCTCTCCCCTGCACATACATCTGTGAGTGCCTGCATTCTGACACTGTGCTCACTAGCAACTGCACCAGGTGATCAGTTTAAACAAACTAGCTAACTAACCAACTGTGAAGTAGCTAGTAAATGTAGCTAGATATTTACTACTTAACTTAATCCAGATTACTGCATTACTAATCCAACACAATAATTTAAGAAAAGTCTTGACACATTTTTGACCCATAGAACATGTTCACATGGATGAGTTTCCTTCATTTTTGCTATTTCATACTATTTTAGAATAAGGAAAATGACAATGAAATAATGCAAAATATGATATCTTAGCAAGTAGAGATATGTCAAATATATCTAGAATTTCCAATTATACAATTGCAATAAAACATTTTCCATCAATTATCTGTAACTGCTTATCCTATGTAAGGTCATGGGCAAGCTGGAGCCTATCCCAACTTACTATAGGTGAAAGGCAGGGTACACCCTGGGCAAGTCACCAAATCCTCATAGGGCTGACATATAGAGACAACCATTCACACCTGCAGTCAATTTAGAGCCTCCAGTTAACCGAAACTGCATGTCTTTGGACTGTGGGGGAAACTGGAGGAACTGGGGGAAACCGGAGTACCGGGGGAAACCGGAGTACCTGGAGAAAACCAACACAGACACAGGGAGAACATGCAAAGTCCACACAGAAAGGCCCCCATCAGCCACTGAGCTCGAACCCAGAAACTTCTTGCTGTGAGGTGACGGTGCTAACCACTACACCACCTTGCAATTAACCAAGTTTTATTAAACTTTTTTTATTAGATTTTTTTCTATACATTTTTGATATTTTCAAACTTGAAATAGTATTTTTCTATTGGCAGAAAGCATAAAAAATATCCACCATTTGTCAAGCTCCTGGGATCACCTAATACTCTGGACTCCACTTCCCACAATCCCATTCACACACCTGACACTACCACATGCACTCCCTCAGCCAACTCAGAGACACTTCCTAGGAGTGGCTCCCCTGAGTTCTAATTGTCATCACCTGTACTTTTTTATTTATGTCTGTATTTATACCTCTCTGTTTGTTTTCATTACACAGTATTGCCTTCACATTTCCATGAACGTACTGAGCTTTTATATTTCTGATTGTGTTTCCATGTATGATCCTTTTTGCCTTCCGGTTTCTTCCCATTTTGCCTAGCCCTTGTGTTTATCTTGCCTGTGTTTTTCCTGATCTCTGGTTGTTGGACTATTGCCCTTTTCATGACCTCAATTTGTCTAGCCCTCATTACTTTGTTGGATTTCCCGGTATTGACCTGGCCTGATTATTGTACATTGTCTTCTCTCACTGTATCGATTAAAACCTTGAGTTTATTCTTAATCCACGAGAGTCTGGTTTGTCACAGCTGAGTTGCACCAATAAAATGTAAAATTTGTTAATGTCTCAGAACAGGAACAATTATCTTATGCTTGGTTTATCTTATAATAGAAAGTACTAGTTAAATCTGACTATATTCAAGATATTTGAAATAAATTCAGAAGTGGACATTCTTCCATACTTACATTTGTCTTAGAAACAAATAACCATTTATCCATGTCTTTAAGCCAATATATTTGTGTGTATGTATGCATGTATGTATTTCAAAACTGTTTCTAAACTTGTTAGTATTAGTATAGACCCTCAATTTCTTATGTGGCCACTTGGCATGAAGTTGGCACAAATACACACATCTGCCTTCTATTATTTGCACTGAGAATGAAGTCATGAAATGCCCTTTTGTCATGTTCAAATGCAATAACATTTTGCTGTACCTTTTGATCCACTTGCTCCTTCACTTCTACCTTTCATCTCATTCAGTGCTGTCCTTCCAAAACATTTTATAACTTCTTATTTTATTCCCTGTTACTATTATCATACTGACAGTTGTATTATAGTGGTAGGCATTTGAGTCAAACACACTTCTCTTGACTGTAAGATGTTAATGTGTGATTAATTTTGCACATTTTGGCTAATTAATTGATACAGAACTACTTGTCTTTTGCCATATATTTATGGTTTGATGACTAAGCCATTCTATTGTCGGTGTTAGCGCGTGTTTTGGGGATTTATTGAATTATGAATTATGCAATAATTTATAAATTAATAAATCACAATGTAATAAAGATCAGTCTCATAAAATCTTTGAATATTAATCTCAGAATTCCACAATAAATTGCAAAACCCAGGATCAATAT
>JAPEKO010113511.1:0-11245 GCA_027576075.1 Cathorops hypophthalmus
TCAGTGACTCTTTGGATATGGTCCTTGAAGGTCAACTTAACATCAAACCATACTCCCAGATACCTGACAACCTGCGTTTGTGCAAGACCTTGGCCGTATAAGCGAAGGTCTACAGTAGGATTAACCCTTTTCTTAGAAAAACAAATCACTTGTGTTTTCTCCACTGATAGCCGAAAACCCCACTCTCCAGCCCACTTTTCCACCATATTTACAGCCGACTGCATCTTACTTTCCACATGTTTAACATTACGGCCCCTTACCCATAACGCTCCATCATCTGCATATAAAGCTCTATTGATTGTATTATCTGAGATACCACTAAAGACATCATTTATCATAATATTAAACAGCACCGGACTGCACACACTCCCCTGCGGAGTTCCATTTTCTACAGGATATGTTCTTGATAAACTTGTCCCTACTCTCACTTCAATGGTCCTATCCCTTAAAAAATCTCTGATCCAACTATACATCCTACCACCAACACCCATTCTGTTTAATTTCAGCAGTAAACCCTCCTTCCATAACATATCATATGCCTTTTCCATATCAAAAAATATAGCCACAACCGACTCTTTATTGACTTGGGCCTTCCGCACTTCATTTTCCAAGCAAATAACCGGATCCATAGTAGTGCGCCCCCCGCGGAATCCACTTTGGTAGGGAGAGATTAGGCCTCTTTTCTCAACTTCATATACCAATCGTTTGGTGACCATTTTTTCCATGAGCTTGCAAAGATTAGATGTAAGGGCTATTGGTCTATAACTTTTAACTTTCGTCCTATCCTTGCCTGGCTTACTAATGGGAACCACAACAGAATGCTTCCAGCTCGCAGGCAGTTTCCCTTGCTCCCAGATCTTATTGTACAGTTTCAAGACAACACACTTGGCCACATCATCTAATTCAGAAACCATCCTGTAACACACACCATCTTTCCCTGGCGAGGAGTTTTTAACTCCAACCAGGGCCCTCAAAAACTCACCCAGAGTGAACTCCCTGTCCAGTGCGCCATCACCAGCCGTTGTGCTCTCCAGAATCTCCCTATTGCTGTGTATGACCTTACTCCTCCAAGAGCGTTCCTCCACAAACAAATTACTAGAGCTATGGATATTAACAAAAGACTTTGCCAACAACTCTGCTTTTTCCAAGTTACTCACCGCCTCAACCACATCTATGATTACCGGTAATGAAAAATCCCTTCTAACACCTCCCATCTTCCTAATCATACCCCACACCTCACTTACCTTTATATCCGCCCCTATTTTATTACAGAATGTTCTCCAGTAGGTCCTTTTAGTGTCTCTGACAACCCTTTTAACCTTAGACTGAGCCCTTTTATACTCCATCAGGTTGTGGAATGTATGACTTGCCTTCAAAACCTTAAAAGCCTTATTCCTTGTCCTTACGGCTTCCTTACACTCGTCAGACCACCAGGGAACCATTTTCCTTACCTGTCTACCTGTGGACTTTCCAATCACCTCTTCGGCAGAGCCACACAAGATATTTGTTATAGTAGTATTCAACTCATCGACATTGTCAGTGAGTACTGGTGGAAGCTGCAGAAGCTTAGTACTTGCAGTAACACTATAAAGGCCCCAATTTGCCTGTCTAAGTTTCCATCTCGGGAACCAGTTTTCCTCCAAACAAATGTTCTGATTTCTAATAGTAGTCATAATTACATAATGGTCGCTACCAAGAGCACAGTCAAGGACCTCCCATTTGCACACTCCAGCTATCTGATTGGAGGCTATAGTGAGGTCTATTGCAGATTCGGTCCCATGAGCCACGTCAAACCTAGTATTGCTACCATCATTCAGACAGATCAACCCAAAATCATCCAGAAAGTCCTCAACCACAATCCCGTTGTCATCAGTCCTAGCGCCCCCCCACAGTGTATTGTGCGCATTAAAATCTCCACAAAATACCAAAGCCCTATGTCCCGCCTCACACAAACCCTCCAACACCTCTCTCACTATAGCCTTGCATGGGTTATAAAAGTTAACAATTCTCAACTTATTATTGTTTATCCATACCTCAACCAAGACAACCTCAACATCTACGGTCGTCTCTAACACTCTATAATTAATCCCCTGCTGTATACACGTCGCCACACCCCCACCTGTCGTATCCCTATCCCTCCTCACTACAACGTACCCGTATAATGCAAAATCTAAAGAAGGTTTTAGCCACGTCTCTTGTATGCAAATGACCGTAGGTTTTGTGACCTGCTCCTCAATAAATTGTTTAAACTCTTGTCCATTAGCTAGTAGGCTCCTAGCATTCCACTGAACAATTGACAGACTCATCATACAGACTTGGGCGTTATCAATGCGTCAGAGTCAGTAGGCTCTGAGAGCATGTTATGAATGGCAAGCACGGTTAAATCATTAATTCCCAAGTGCTTCTCAGCCGCCCTTTTAATCATCTTAATCTTCTCAGTTCTACTTTCAATTTTCGCTGAGCGATTAACGACCTCAGCAATGAATGCAATGAAATTCTTCTTATCCACTAGAAGAGTATCAGCAGTAATATTACAACACTTCTGCGTCGATTGAGCCTGAGTAGGCAAACCAGGGGCAGCAGCAGCCAGACCAACATTAACATTTCTCACTTTGTTCACTTTATTTACTCGTTTGATGGCCTCAGCATACGTAACGTTCTCTTTTACTTTCACATTTTGCACCTGGACGGCCTGCTTATGCGTCTCGCACCCTTTGTAAGCAGCACTATGCTCTCCCCCGCAGTTGCAGCATTTAATTTTGGTACCCTCCCCACATTGACCATACTCGTGCTCCCCCCCACATCTTGCACATCTGCGTTTGGCCTTACAAACTGATGCAATATGGCCAAATCTTTGACACTTATAACACCTGGTTGGCGGGGGGATGTATGGCCTAGTCATGTAGCTAACATATCCAATCATAACCCTTTCTGGCTGCTTAGGTTCATTCAAGGTCAGCAAAACAGACAAACTGGGTACCTTCGCTCCCTCTCTGATAATAGGTAAACGTTTCACTTGGGACACCCTAAGACCTCTCACGTTCTGTTTAATATCATCCTCTGACAGGTCGGTCGGCACACCTGTTATCACAGACAACACTTTCCCTCTTTCCACCCAGTCCTGAACTCTAACATTGATCCCAAGAAGGTTTTTGCATTGCATTAATTCCATTCGCTGGTCTCTATCGCGGCAAACAATTAATAAACTACCATCTCTTAATGGCTTTACGTCAAGGACGTCACCGACCAATTTGTGAATCGCTGCACTTACTTTCACTGGGTTCAGTAAACCGGGTTTTTGAAACTTCATAACAACCTTAACAACATTCTTTCTCGCCTGCTTAAGTCTTGGGCACTGAGGGTCATCTGGTGTAGCTCTTTTCTTACGCTTCTTCCTGGACGTTGCCAGTTGGAACCCATCGTTCTGACTGTCCTCACTTATCGTACTCATTTCATCCTCATCTAAGTCATAATCGTCTGCCACTAAGTCGGAAACAAAACCTCGCTGTCCAGTGTCACACCCCACTCCGCCACCATTCAGGTCCAATTCCACCCGGTCTGGTGGTTCTTTTTCCGAGATATTCATCTCGGTTCCGAGTCCGACAGGGTCCTTTCCGTATCCTGTGACTTTAACCGAGTTTGAGCCCGAAACGTGTTTCTGAAATTCTCTTCCAGCATTCGAATTCTACGCAATCAGTCGGCCTCGTGCACCGGAGAAGCGCAACGCACCCGTCGAGCTCAACAGCGATGGATGCACCAGATTTAAAGGAGGGATGCTCAGGAGCACATTTCTATGTGCAATAACATCCAAGATGGCTGGACTGAACTGTGACCTTGCCCATGTGACACTGTTAGCCAATAGAAAGCCAAGGAGTTTCAAAATAAGAGCACCTTTCAAAATAGAGTTATGAGTCACTGCTGTGCAACATCTCACTCCCCGTCTGGTATTGAATGCAATACCACTATTATTTTCTAAACAAAGTCCAACAGACACAAAAAACAAGGCAAGAAACTGTCTATGGTAGAAGCATAGGAAGACATAAGTACAACTACTTCAGTTACTGGCCTGAGGAAGGTCTTCACAGTCCCACCTTTGGTAACCTTTAGTTCAAGCTTTCTGACCTTTCCATCTCTGCCAGGGTGAGTCTTGGTGACAAGAGCCATGGGCCCAAGGTTCCATTTTACTTGAGTGTCCCGGAGTAGCACCAAATCTCCTTCTTTGACGTTGGGATGCACATCCTGCCACTTGCTTCAGGTCTGAAGAGTGGAGAGATATTCTCACCTCCATCTTTCCCAAAAGGCATTTGCCAAGAGCTGAACACATTTCCACTGCTGACAATGAAGATCTGCATGTTCAAAGGATCCTGAAGGAGGAAGAGGGGTGCAGACTTTCTGCATCATAATCATCATTGGAGTCAGAAGACAAGGCGAGTCTGCATCCATTGAGATTGGTGTGAGAGGTCTTGCATTCATTATTGCAGAAACCTCAGCCATGAAGGTTGAAAGCACTTCGTGAGTGAGAAGTGAAGAGCTGACTTGAGATAGCATAGAATCAAGGATCTGTCTTGAAACTCCAATCATCCTCTCCCATACACCTCCCATGTGTGAAGAGTGAGGTGGGTTAAACAACCACGTGCATCCTCCCTCACTAGGATACTTTGATGTGTCACTCTCATCTTGTAGGAGGATTTGCAGCTCTTTGCAGGCTCCTTTAAAGTTTGTGCCGCAGTCAGACTGAATCACCTTTACAGGACCACACACAGCAAAGAAGTACCATAGGGCATTGATAAAGCTTGATGAGTCCATTGACTCTATAAGCTCAATAAGCACAGCACGTATGCTAAGGCATGTAAAGACCACCGCCCACCTTTTACTGTTCACCACCCCTCCTCAGGTAAGATGAGTGGAGATGGTCCAAGGGCCGAACACGTCCAGGCCTACATTTGTAAATGGGGGTTCCATGCTGAGATGATCAGATGGTAGATCTGACATCTGTTGTTCTGCTTGCTTGCCACAAAGTTTGTTGCATGTGACACTAGACCTCTTCAAATGAGACCTTTTTCATCAAACTTATGCAAACTGATATTATTCCCATTCTCCAAGGTCTAAATTAACTAAATATACCAGTTACTTTGATCTTGGACCTTGGCTATGCCTGCCTCAAGAGCCATGTAGTTTTATTGTTGACATTTTTCAAAAATGCTGCAAAATTCGGGATATTATGTCCTTGTTTTCTTTGTAGCTTCCCAGAGGTTGATGCTATAGCATTGAAAGTGATCCAAATGCCAGCTGTGCGAATTGCTCCCTCAGTAAAGATTCTACCTTGATGTTTGACTCTTTCATGGTAGTAGTTTATAAGTAAAAGTAGCAACATGGCTGCGGCCAGGAATGACAAACGGATGTTTCTCGCCATTGTCAAGAGGAGCATGTTGGAGTTGACCCTCTATTCACAGGAGTTGCTTTTCATCAAGGATAGGGTTGAGTTTTCTCAGGGGGCTGTTTTGGAGAATGATGACTTCTTTCTCCAAATAACACACTTCAGCTTGATATGCTTCTTTTTGCACACATCCAATGATGATGGCCTTTGCTTGTGCCAATGCATCAGCTGTATGAGAGTTGGTACAACGATGCCAACTTCTACATTCTTGTTTAGTGCAGTCTTTCCCGGACCCAAAGGACTGAACGACATGGATGAGAGAGGCCATACCTCTGAGAAGAGATTTCCATGTGGAAAATATTTCAAAGCGATGTGAACCAAGGCCTCTGTGAGATTTTGTAGCTGCGGTGGAGTGGCATCGAACCTCCACATCTGTGTCTAGGTCCATAAGGTCATAGGTGTCCTCAGTAGTGTTGGTCTCTACAGAATGTGTTGATCTCTACAGAACATGTCAGAAGTGCTGGACCTGTGAGCCAGATGGTGTCTGTGAGTCGAGCTGGAGGCACTGACCTGGTGGCAACATCTGCAGGGTTCTGGATGGTCGGGACATAATGCCACTGCTCTGGACATGTGGATTTCCTTATTCTTTCTACTCTGTTACTGACATACACATAGAACCTTCTGGTTTCATTGTAGATATATCCCAACACTACCTTGCTGTCAGTATAAAGGTGAAGATTCTTGGGGTTGATGTCCAGCTCCCTCACAATCAGCTCAGCAATCTCCACTGCCAGGACAGCAGCACCTAACTCAAGCCTGGGAACAGTATGGGCCGATGTCGGGGCCAACTTGGCTTTCCCTATGATAAAACCTACATGGCACCTTCCTTCACCATCAGTCACCTTGAGATATGCTACTGCTGCAATGGCCTTAACCGAGGCATATGAAAAGACATGGGATTTTGTACGTTGGGCAGTAGAGAGACGGACAGAGGTGTAGGCTCGAGGAATTTCAAGGTGCTCTAGACTTTGCAGCGAGTCTCTCTAAACAATCCATTCCATCTCTCTGTCCCCTGAGAGAGGAGCATCCCAGTCACTGACATCACTTGTCGTAGTAAGTGCTTTCCTTGAATGATAACAGGAGCAACAAGACCAAGCAGATCAAAAAGGCTGTTAATGGTTGCAAGCAGTCCTCTGCGCATGAATGGCTTTTCACTGTTCCCAACATGGAATGTCAAGATATCCTTCGCTAAGTCCCAACATAATCCAAGACTGTGTTGCACAGGAGGTGAGTTGGTGTCAAAATCAAGGGCTTTCAAATCCTTTGCATAGTCTGTTGATGGAAATGCTTGCATGACAGTTGAGTAGTTTGACGCTATTTTATGGAGTCTCATATTGGAGATGGCAAGCATATCTTGGGCTGCTTTCAGTAGATCGATGGCTGCACTTGTGGATGGCAGTGACTTGAGTCCATCGTCAACGTAAAAGCTTCTGTGCATGAACTGCTTCGCATCCTCACCAAACTCATCTTCCCCATGTAGAGCTGCTCGGCATATCCCATAGATAGCGACAGTTGGAGAAGGATGATTGATGAACACATGGACTCTCATTCTATATTCCACAACTTCTTTGGTGGTATCGTTGTCTTTGAACCACAGGAATCAGGAAATTCCAATGATCCTCCCTGGCAATGAAACTGTGGAACATTTGTTCAATATCTTCCATAATGGCTATCTGCTCACACCTAAACCACATCAGCACTCCCAGCAAGCTATTGTTTAAGTCTGGGCCTGTTGGCAGTACATCATTGAGTAAGATGCCTTGGTGTGAAGTGCTGGAGTCAAACACAACTCAGATTTGATCAGGTTTGTGTGGGTGATACACACCAAAACTGGGAAGGTACCAGCATTCTTCTCCATCATGCAGAGGTGGTGCTAATTCAGCATGATCTTGGTCTAGAATGTTCTGCATGAAAGCCAGAAAATGACTCTTCATGTCAGGCTTCCTTTCAAGAGTGCCACAAAGGCTGGTGAAGTGAGTGAGAGCTGCTTCTTTGTTGTTGGGGAGCCGTGGCCTTGGTGTGCGAAAGGGAAGTGGAGCCACCCAACTGTTAGCATAATTTATAAACACATCTCTCTGTCCATCAGCTGAATAAAAAGTCTGTCCTCAATGGATAGAGCAATTTCGTTATCATTCTCTGTTTTTACAAAGATCTTGCTTTCCAGTGAATGATCTCTAGTACTCTGAACTGGGGTGTCAGTGGAATGAAACTGACCATGGTTTTAACAACTGAGATGTTTGTTGCTTGGACCCACTGTGAATGTTTCTTTCAAGACCAGGTGGTTAGGACATGGATAGAAATGAGAGTGGCATCCATTCTCCAAAACATAAGTGCGGTATACGCTAGCTCCCTTAGGCCTGTGTGCTGCACCTAAACAGACATCTCCAACTACAACCCAGCCAAGGTCAAGTTTTTGGGCATAAGGGGTGTTGTTCGGCCCATTACACTGGTCTCTTGCCTAATGCACCTGTAAGACATCCCAGCCAAGGAGCAGGAGAATCTGTGCATCAGGATCAAGCTCAGGGATCAGGTAAGCAAAAGGCTTAAGGTGGGAGTGGTGTTCTGCAGCCACGGGAGTAGGTATTTCTGACCTGGGCATGTTATTGCACTCTATAAGAGTGGGAAGAGATACACTGAGACTTCCATCCAAGGGCTGAGTGACGAAGCCAGTTCCTCTTCTTCCTAACATCTCTGTAACTCCAGCACATGTGCGAAGAGTGTAAGGATAATTTGAACCTGCAAGGTTGAACAAGTCAAAAAACTCTGACCATGTAAGAGACCTGTTATTCTGGTCATTGCGTACAGCAACCTGTTTGGTTGTTCCTTTGAATGCACCTTTATGAGACAGATTTTTGAGCAAGAGCGAAAAGTGTTGTTTTTTCCACGCACTTCTGTGCATTTGGAGATTACGTCAGGAGTTCCTTCTTGCCTTTGCTCCCCACCATGCTGAGTCTGGCTCTTTAGCAGTCCATGGAGCTGGTCCTGGATGAAGTGCTGCCACATGTTTATTACTGTCACACTCTTTGCATTCAATGATCATTTTGCAGTCCTTCACCATATGATCAGTTGATGCACAGCATCTGAAACATACTCCACTCTCTTTGAGAAATGCTTTGTATTTGTGCTCATCTATTGTATTAGCTCAGAAGCCTCTGCAGCGTTTGAGAGGATGAGGCTTCTTGTGAATTGGACACTGTCTGTTGACATCCAGATTGCTGCTGGGGGTCTCTACAGATTTGATGGTAGGTATTGGTGTAATCCCTTTTGTGTGATGACACTTGGCCTCTAGCTGTAACATACCTCTTCACAGGGTTGTCTGTCTTCACTGCTGTGGTGCTAGATGAGCTGAGAATGAAACTTGGATCGTTGCGGATCTGAGCCTCTCTGAAGACAAAGTCCACAAATAATGAGAATGGCAGAAACTGCACTTGATTCTGCATCTTGTACAGGCTACCATGTGATATCCACTTCTCTTGAAGTGCATATGGAAATTTCTCCACTATTGGGTTAACACCCCGAGATGTATCCAAATAAGCAAGTCCAGGTAAGTAACCCTGTAGTTCTGCTGACTCCAACTCCTTTAGAAGATCTCCAAGATCTCTCAATTTCAGGGGATCTTTGTTTCCAATCCTGGGAAACCTCTCGAGCTTGTCCAAAAGAGCCTTCTCAATCCTTTCAGGGGAACCATAGCACTCCTCCAGACGCATCCAGGCCACCCTGAGCCCAGCCTCCAGGTCATCCTGAGCCCAGCCTCCAGGTCATCCTGAGCCCAGCCTCCAGGTCACTGACATGAACAGCTCTGATTCTCCTGACATGTTCTGATGACTTAGGACCCAACCACTTGGCTAGAAGGTCACGCTCTTCATTGCAGGTAAGTCTCAGTCCATGTATGGCATTCGTGAAGGTTGATTTCCATCCCCAGTAATTGTCTGGTCGGTCGTCAAACCTAATCATCCCAGAGGTCACGAGCTCACATCGAGCCATATAAATAGCAAAATCATTCATACCTGTATGATCAGGCACATATGGCTGTGGCATCTGCATCTTGAATGGGGTTGTGTGTGTTTGAGGTCCCTTCATGGGAGATAAATTGTGAGACTGCATCTCGATTGGATGTCGGACAGCTGGCTGCTTCTCGGTACGTGCCTCGGAGTAGTTAAATTGGTACTTAACAGAAGAAGGAATGATGTTCAGACCATTTCCAGCCATGTAAGTGAAATTAAGCATGCCATCTTGGAGCGGCAGAGCTGGAAAAGCTCCATGAAGCCAATCAGATGTAGTGCAACCTTTGGGATGAAGCAATGACTGGTGAGTAGAATGTATTTTAGAGTGGCATTCAATGTAGTCGCTTATTCTTTTCTCTCTGGAGTCATGTGGAATACCTACAATGTCCAGCGAGTCTACTTTAGATTCAATTTCTGCTGCTGCTGCTTCCAAAATATCTGCTTCAGCAACTGCAACCACTCCTTCTTGCCTCAATGCAGTTAAACCTGCCTCCATGAGCACTTCCTCTACTTTCAACTGTGCCTTTTCAATCATGAGGTCTGTTTCTCTTTTAACAAAGGTGGAGCAAGCACATGCTGCCTCTGCTTTGGCACATGCTTTAGCTGCTACTAAACTAGCTGAAGGTTTGCTGGAAGTCGTAGATGAAGTAACAACTGACCTGGCCGCATACAATTTAACAGATGCTGGCTGAGATGGGACATTCTGCTGATCCTCTGTTTTTTCCCTGTTGTCCATCTTGTATTTACTGTATACCGCTGACTTCTTATGAGGATCAGGTGAAGCAAGGTAATAGATGGGGAGCCAGAGTCTTTTTCCACTGTAACAGCTGTGTTTGAGCCCGCTGCGATGCTGTTTTTTCACTATTCTGTCCGCTGCCCGTGCGTGACTCCGTACTCAGTAACAGATAGCTAAACACTTGGTTTAGCATTGAAAGGTGAAAGGATGACACATGAGACATGAGACATAGAAGTAAGTTGAAGCTTTACTGTTTATCTTTGTTGCACCTTACAAGCCAGATACACTTTTGTGAAACTGAAAATAAATACAGAAAAAATGTTTTGAATACTTAAAGGGGTCAATTGCACCATAAGTTTAAATATAGAGCTACATGCAACATACAACAAAATATGACTTCTAATATTAAAAGTGTATGAAATAAGCAATCAATATTCACAAAATGTAAACTGTACGAATATAATGCATAATGATCTCACAAACAAAGCTTCTCCAGAGCTCAACAGCGATGGATGCAGCAGATTTAAAGGAGGGATGCTCAGGAGCACATTTCTATGTGCAATAGCATCCAAGATGGCTGGTCTAAACTGTGACCTTGCCCATGTGACTCTGTTAACCAAGAGAAAGCCAAGGAGTTTCAAAATAAAACAGCACCTTTCAAAATAAAGTTAGGAGTTCTTGCTGTGCAACATCACACAATGAGTCACGTTATTAGTTGCATTTGAAGCAGGAAGTTGTACATCCAATCACAGTAACAATGTTAATAAATAAATCAGACAGGCAATTAACTGAAATCCACACAGTTGTGGTCTTGACCAGTCTTGAAATAAAAATCCCGGGTCCGGGACTGAGACAAGACCCAGTAAAAATGGTCGATTCCGAGGTGAAACCGAGACTTTCAAAAAATGGTCTTGAGACCGGTCTCAAGTACTACAACACTACCACACACACACACAATATACTCCAGCTGTACACACGGGCGGACTGGGACAAAAAATCGGCCCTGGCATTTTGGACCAGACCCGGCCCACTACATTCGATAATGCAAACATTTTCAGTCTTTTTGGT
>JAPEKO010113532.1:0-11228 GCA_027576075.1 Cathorops hypophthalmus
CACCCGGAGGAAACCCACACGGACACAGGGAGAACATGCAAACTCCGCACAGAAAGGCCCTCGCCGGCCACGGGGCTCGAACCAGCCTTCTTGCTGTGAGGCGACAGTGCTAACCACTACACCACCATGCGGCCCGCTGAACTTTGTAAACCAGGGAAAAGACACACACACACACACCTCTAAACACTGGAAAATGCAAATCAGTAGTTTTCAAACCACCAGGAAAATTATTCAGGATGCAAAATAAAACCCACAAGCAACTTCAGTTTCTCTCAAAAAAAAAAAAAAAGTAATGTGGCTGTTGCATGGTTGAGTTGCCAGAAAAAAAAAAGCTGTTACTGTATCAGTGCCACCAAACCATATATTGTCTACAATATGCCAAGCAGGACAGGGACAAGCCTCAAAAACTCTGGAACAAAGTCAAGCTTTTTTTTTTTTCTGGCAATTCAAACTTGTAACCCATGTTTGTTTCTTTTGCAATGCACATGGCTCAGTATCGGGCAAAAGCAGTGCAGCCCAAGATGAAATGTGCAGGGATGCCTTAAGAGCTATGAATGTCACTGACTATTTATACATAGACACTAATGACAAACAAGTTGCAGGTGTGGAAACCAGGGAAAATACACATTCTTATAGCCTTTAAAACCTGTGAATGTTAACTTGTGTGTATATTATGAGGCAAAACATTCAATAGTATATCAATTTTTGATTCGGCCCATTTGGTTGATTTTTAAATAATAATGATAAATAAAAAGGGCACACACAATTATGTGATAATAAATGGCTTCACCTGACCACTATCCTCTAAAAAAAAATAAAATCTGCATGATCAGTCATATTGTCCCAAAATGGCCAATATTTCATACTAATTTTAATGAAGAAAATATACATTTCAATTCCTTTCCCCTTTAATATATTCACCTTCTGCAACTACACATTGCGACATTCTGGTCTTCCACTAATCAAAGCAGTGCAGGAGGTCTTATTCCATTAGTTGTCTCAGAAAATCCATTTTTTTTCTTAAAAACTTCTTGAACAGACTTGAAACACTTTCTCTTGAGTGCAGACTTGATTTTTAGGGAAAAGGAAAAAAAAAGTACTGTGATGGATTTCTCCTTCATTGAGAGTATTGGGTATGCTCATGCATTGTCCTAATGAAGGATGGAACTATGATCCCACAGTTGTCCTCTTTCTTCTGACTATTTCTTGCAAAGTTTCTAGAATCCATTTGTAGTGTTGGTTCACTGTTACTCAATATGGAACCCAATTCTCCATAATTATGCCCTTAATGTCAAAGAAAACAACGAACATGGTCTGGAACTTGGGCTTGCTTTGTCGGGCTTTCTTCATCTTGGGTGAGAAGGATGTTTTTCCAGTACATTGTGTTCTCAGTGAAGCAGTTTTTGGCTGAGAAACACATTGCAGTACTTGACTGCTTGAATTTGTTCTTTTCCCCTAAAATCAAGCCTGCGCTCAAGGGAACCTGGTTTGAGGCTGTTCAAGAAGTGAAGAAGAAAAGGATGGAGTTTTTGAGACAACTAACAGAAGATGACCTACTGCACTGCTTTGATGGCTTAAGGTTATTTAGCACAAAAGTCTCTTAGCACAACTCTGTTCTCTTGCATAAGCTCCAAGAACACTTAATGTTTATTATGAATACTTATGTTTAAATGTTTCATGGATTTTTTATGAAAGTTACTGAGATTCCGATTGAAAACGAGCAATTTCCCTGTAAACTAGACACAGCTTCGAGGCTTGTCTTGATGATCAAACAAGCCTTACAGCTTAGCGGAATCTCTTCTTTTTGCTTCACGATTACCTATTATAAACAATTGATATATTAATTTTGGTTGTTTTGTCATTCCTCAACATTTGATATTACACTTATTTAATTGCCATTCGTTCTAGGATACTTTAGTGGAAGTTTCTTTCATTTGTTTACATGTTGCAACTGTTAGTTACTTCTTAGTTGGCAAAACACATGTTGTCAAGCGGGGCAAGAGACATAATGTGGCAAAAGCATAATTATTGACAGTCAGTTGAATTTGTGATATGATCAGAAATGACTGGCGTGATCTATGAAGGTGCCCACAATTCAAGGCTTGTTATGGCTTAACTAAAAATATCCAAAGACACCAAATAATTGGATTTTCAGTCCACGTTTCAGGGATCAACAACTGATCCTTAACATGCACAGCAGTAGAAATTCCAGCTTCCAGTCCCTAAGCAATTATAATAAACTCCTTCCTATATCAGAGGTTTTTTTTTATTATTGTGACCATAATCCAGAGTTGTGCTAAGAGACTTTAGAACGTGTGCTAAAAGACTTTGGATTTGTGCTAAAAGACTTTTGTGCTAAATAACTGGATACCGCTTTGATCAGTGGAAGACTGGAATGCAGTGGTGTGTAGTTGCAGAAGGGGGAATATATTAAAGGGGGAAGGAATTTTAAATGTAATTTTTCTTCATTAAAATTGAATTACAGCATCAGTCTTATTATTCAATAACTACACCTTGTGTATATAAATTTCTTATTCCAATTTCATCCCCCCCAGGTCCTGGCCTAGCTTTTGTAGCTTATCCTCAAGCTGTGGCGTTGATGCCTTTGCCTCAGCTGTGGGCTGTGTGTTTCTTCATTATGATCATTCTGCTTGGTCTGGACACACAGGTGCATGCACACACACCCAGAGACACTATTTAGGGTTCTAAAATAATAGCTGAAATAGTTAAGCAGTATCGCTCAAGCAAGAGTGTGGTTATACTGAATATCGGCATGGCTGTAATTTTAGCCATAGGCACAGATCTGCAGTGTGAGTGCCATCGATAAGAATGGTTGTCATGTATTATAGATGCCAGTGATCTCTATCATGGTACTTTTGAATTGTGTAATTGTCTAATCATGAATGAAGACATGGTCAGTGATGTTTGTGCATGTCTCTTCAGTGATGCATTGTCTTGTGCCTCTTTGGTTTCTTTGCCACCTCTCCTTTACCTTGTGACTTTTGCTTGATTTTTCCATTTCATCATATCAAAAGAGCTGACCTAAACTGTTTTGACCTTTAGAAATACGTTTGAACAGTTAAACTGTTAAATATATTGCTGTGCTTGTATTGTGTTCCAGTTTCTTGCAATGGAGGTTGTCATTACATCAGTGACTGACGTGTTTCCAAAAGTGCTTCGTAGACCTGGATGCCGAGAAATCTTCCTGCTTCTTTTCTGTATTGTCTGTTTCTTCAGTCAATTGATCATGGTCACAGAGGTGGGGATAATACAAAAAAAGAGGGTAGAAACAATGAAGCTTGCCAGTCACTGCAGTCAAAACCATGTTAAAAGATGCTAAGCTGGTAATAGCCCTTGTAGGATCTTAACATAGTATGAGGCAGTGAGAACACACAAGAGAAACAGAAATAATTTCTGTAAAATACTGTGAAATGTTTAATTTGAGTCTCAGTTAAGTCAGGATGTGTGGTTTCTGGTTTTCTTCTAGCAGGGTTTGCTGAACAGTGTTAGACATTTGGCTGTTTTTAACTCAGAGATTCAGCAGACAAATAAAGCAAGAGTTTCATATATTAACATAATATTTACATTCATAGATTTACACATTATTTGAGAAAATAATACAGCTATAAGCAAATACAAAAGCAAGGTTCACTGGGTTTCTTTCCTTTGAAAGCAGAGTTTATTGAATTATTTCAAAGCTTTGTACATCAAGGTCTCAGGAAATTGTACAATATTGACAGGGACATCAAGTCCCTCCAACACATCCATCGGTCTTATAATGTGCGACTACACCTTTCTCTCCCAAAGCCTGTTTTTTTTTTTTTTTTCCTTCCAGTTTTGAAACTAGGAAAGTATCTTTTTGTCACACACTTGGATCTGAAATTTAATTTGTGATTCTATCTTGCAGGGTGGTATGTATGTGTTTCAGCTGTTTGACTACTATGCCTATAGTGGAGCCTGCATCATCTTCCTTTTAGTGTTTCGGTCTCTGGCTGTGGGTTGGGCCTTCGGTGGGTCACAAACACCTCACACATTAACTGCATTCTCAAATTCATTTGTAAATTTGTATTCACAATCTGCTTATACGTAGTCCACACATTTTAGGAGACTATAGTTAATTGGATAGTTAGTTACTCACTTCTCCCATACAACCATGCGCTTCTACTGTATATGATGGATAAACAGAACCTGCAAATAAAGAAAGAGGTTCAAAACTCAGGAGGGTGCCCACTGGTGGTCTGGAGTGGGAATGTCCAGGCTGGTTATTACAGTTGTACCGAGCAAGATCGTTTTAATTATGACCATATTGATTTGTCTGAATATTAAGGTACCCTGCATTAAGAACAACTATCTACAATAATGGTTGTGATTCCTTCATGTTTCAAGCAGTTTTGATACAAATTCCTTTAAAATGCTGGAGTACAGAGTCAAAAAACAAAATAAGTTAGATTATCTTGTATAGTTATTCACTCATCGCATTATAAATACAGCATCCTGCCTCACATTGAGAAGTGGAGACAAATTTACTATATGCCTTTAAGCCTGGGACCCTTTGCTGAGCATATAGGTAAATGTAAATTATTTTCTATTGGTAAACACAATACTACTTGATTTTGGACACACCTTCTGATTCAATGGTTTTGCTTGAATTAAAAGACACTTCATGTCTTAAAGTAATAATGGACTGTCATTTCTCTTTACTTAGTTAAGCGGTTCTTGACATAATATGGATTAGTACAATTGTGGAATAGGGCTAGTTACTATTTACTGTTTGATCTTAAACACATTAAGTAGGCAAAAAATTGCACTAATCAGCTTTTGACGAGGCACACCCACAAATTGAAAAGTATTCCATGTGACTACCTCATGAAGCTGGTTAAGATAATGCCAATTGTGTGCAAAGCATCATCAAGGTAAACAGTGAATACTTTGAAGAATATGAAACATTTATCTTTAACAATTTTTGTTTACTACATAGTTCCATATATGTTCCATATGTTATTTCATAGCTTTAATTTCTTCAGTATTGTTCTACAATGGAGAAGATCGTCAAAATACAGGGAAAAAAAATGCTATGAATAAGTAGGGGTGTCCAAACTTTTGATTGGTATTGTAGGAACCCATTAAATCTCCATTAAATACCTCATTAAAACTTTAATACATGCCTACATTACTTTTTCAGGGGCTGAACGAATGTCTGAGATCATTGAAGACATGACAGGGTCATACCCCCATGTGATCTTTAGGCTGTGCTGGAAATACATTACCCCATTTCTTTTTCTGGTAAGCTTCTGTTTGGTTGTTACACTATTGTCCTTTAACAAAAATAACCTTACTCTTATTAGATTAACTAATATTTTATAGTGCCTCAAATGAACAGTAGATAAAGTCATTTCAGATAATCTGAATACTGCAAATAATAATTGATTTAATTATTAGAGAACAACCTAAACAATTATTGGATATCCCTGGTCTCATAGTATTTTCTCCACATATCAGTTACAGAGCTCATTTTCATGTCCTTTCCTCGTGAATGAAAAATGTGTCCTCGTCACACAAATACAACATTGCTGCTACTATTTGTGGGCTTTACTGTTGACCAACACTCTCTCTTCCTTTTACCCAAGGTATCTTTCATATATTCTTTGGTGGAGTACCAGCTTCTGACGTTTAACCGCTGGTATGTGTACCCAGCCTGGGCGTATGGGTTGGGCTGGCTAATGGCCCTCTCCTCCATCCTGCTGGTTCCTGCATGGGCATTGGGCTGCTTATGGAAAGCAGAAGGTAACCTCAGGCAGGTGAGAATAGCCACATAACTTCTCTTCCCTTCCTTATATGTTGCTCACCACTTGAATTTTACACTTTCCTCAGGCCTGTAAAGTTCAAGCAACTTACACCTTCACCCTGTTTGGCATTGACTATATATTTTGAGAAGGAAAAAAAAAAAAATCAGTTTTTCAGACCTGGAAAAAATTCTCATTAATTTTACCCAGAATTATTGGATGCAAATTTAACATATTGCATAGCCTATTGTTTGCAGTGAAACACAACATCTAGATAGCAAGAATATTATGATGAGTCTGGTATTATGCTTTTTGCTTTCATGTTATAGTTCACATCATCTTAATTGTGTATTGTATATCATAGTGTTGCTGTCTCACAGTTTTACAGTGTCCTATTTTGGTTTTCAATGGGTTCTCTAGTTTTCTTCTGCCTCATAAAACATCCCAGTCGATAAATTGGCTAAATTGCTCTAAGCTCTGAATAAGTGTGTGAATGTGTGTATTTGCATGCTGCTCAGCAGTGAACTGTATTCTTGACTTTTTCCAGTTTTCTTAAGATAAGCTCCAGATCCACCATAACACTCCTCCCTCCTAATCCTCATGCCAGCATGGTGTTGAGCCCACCAGTGCCATGAACTCTGCCATCTCTCATGGTTTTACTTGAGTGCCGGGATGTCCTCCAGCCTCAAATTAATCTGCTGGAGGTCTTGACGAATGTCATCTTTCCAGTGGGTGTGTGGTCAGCTGCGAGGACATCTCCATCCCCCCCATTGGTGGATCAAACTCATAAATGGCTCTTGTGGGGTGGTCATCTGTGCAGCACAGGACATGTCTGAGCAAACGAACATGGTGTTGTGAGATGGTACAGAGGATATTTGATTGGGTAATCCTCTGTTGGAGCTCCTTGTTGGAGACATGGTCATACCAACAGACCCCCTCAATGATCCTGAGGGCATGGGTCTCGACACTGAGAACATGGGTGGCCATGCTGTTGCTGAGAGGCCAAGTTTCAGTGCCGTAGAGCAGCACAGACAAAACTGCAGCATTGTAGACTTGGTGTGTCAGGAGATGTCACGTCATCTCCAGAGTGCTTTCCAAAGGCTTCTCATGATGCCTGCTGCCAGTCCACATTGCCTATTGATCTCAGTGAGAAGGTCGCCATTATTACCGACTTTCGATGGCAGGTAAAAAAAATGACGTGACAAATGCAATGTGATCGGTACCAATGACAATGGGTGGTGGGTCAGAAATGTCACCTATATGCATCAGCTTGGTCTTGGACCAGTTGGCACATAGCCCAAGCCTGGATGCCTCCTCACTGAAAGCATGAAATGCTCCATTCAATTCTGCCAACGAGCAGCAGAACAACATTGTGTCATTGGCATAATCCAAGTCTGCCAGGCAGTAATCTCTGAGCTGGACACCTGGGAAGCAGTTGCAGACTGCAGTCATCAGGTGGTATATGATGCAGCTGAACAGGTCAGGGGGTGGCCACACTGCTCTGGTGAACTCCAGCAGCAATTGGGAACCAGTCAGGATCCTTACTGTTGATCCGAGCACAGCTCTCAGTGCTGTCGTAGAGCATCATGAAGAGTGTGATTAGCTTTGGTGGGAGGGCTAAGGTGTGGAGGATATTCCACATGGTAAGTTAGTCGATGCTGTCAAAGGCAGGTTGAGGTCAATAAAGGTGATAAAACTTGCAGGACTTCTCGACGAGGAGCCATAAAGCAAAGATGTGGTCAGTAGTTGATGTGCCGGGCATGAATCCCACCTGTTGAAGGTGGTGTCTGGATCTGATGGCAGGGAGCACATGGTCAAGGAGGATTTGGGTGAAGAGTTTGGCAGGTATGGATGCCAAAATCATTAGAATGCCAGAAAATACCCTCAAAAAGTAAAGTGATACCTCGGTTATATATATATATATATATATATATATATGAGATGGTCGCCTTTCCTCTTCCAAAATGGGAGAATGGGAGGATAACACCATGATGCCAGTTGTCTGGCAGCTCCTCCATCACCCACACATGGTTGATGATGGTGACCGGCCAGTTGATCATGCATTCCCTGCTGTCCTTGAGGAATTCAGCATTGATGCTGCAGATACCTGGGGCTTTATTGTTCTTGAGCTTGTTCAGAGCCTTCACTACTTCGTGTATGCAGACCTGGTTGGTGTGGCAGTCATGGCTGTAATTGGTAGTGGAGGTGGCAGCAGCATGAAGGTCTGGATGGGGTGGTGGAGGAGGTTGCTGAAAGTGCTCATCCCACCGGGCAAGACGGACATGTTCGGTAGTCATGATGTCATCATCTTTGGACTTCATATGGGTGACCTTCTTGCGAGGACCACTACAAGCATCATGAAGGAAACGGTATCCCAGTCTCTGATCGTTGCGGTGGGTGGTATCTTCCAGCCTTGCAGCCTCGATGTTCCAGTATCTCTCACGGTCAATCTTTATGGCAATGTTATGGGTCATGTTCAGTCAATGATACTTGGGCTGATCACCGTGAAGATGGGCAGCACTATGTTCTTCAATGATGATGAGAGCGTTGTTGGAGATCCAGGGCTGCTGACCAGTGGTGGTAGGGCAGCCAGTGTTCATGGTAGTCACCTTGTTAACTGAGTAAGGTCGACCAGTCAGTAATAACTTCGGCAGCCAACACAATGTATCTGTTGAAAATGGAGCAGTTGTACTGAGTATGAATGGTTGGGTCATGAAGCCTGGATGAGTTGGCTCAAGTTTGGTGCCTATTAACAGGGTTGGCCTTCAGGTGTGGTCTCAGATGGGCAACAAGGAGGCAGTGATCAGTGTTGCCAAGCTGAGTGCCACAATAAATGCGACAGATGGTAATGCTGGATTGCCAATGGCGACTGATCAGGACATGGTCCAGAGCTCATCACATCACTATGTCATTGCTATACCAAGTTCAGTGGTGTATACAATTTCTTGGGAACCATGAGTATGTAACAGACATGTTGGTGTCAATGAAGAGCTGGAGGCATTGGTATCAGGGTCCACAAAGTTGGTACCAACAGTGGAGGAGTAATTCCGAGTGTGAGAGCCAAGGGTAGCATTGGTGTCAGTGGGGAGAATGAAGAAGTCATGTGGAGGAACACACTCAAGAATGGAGTGAAGTTGATTGTAGAAGGTGTCCTCCTCCTGGTCATCTGCAATGTTGGTTAGAGCATAGGCCACAGTGATGACAACGGTCGTTCATGGGCTCCCAGCTAATCAGGGAGTGGTGTGCAGTCCTAGGTAGGGCCAGTGCTACTCTGCCATGTCCCTTCCTATCGAGTGGTCCGCTCCAGAGGAAGATGTGGTCACCAGCTGTACACTCGTCGCTATCCATCCAGTGAATCTCACAGAGACCAGCAAAGGTGGTGATGTAGATGGAGAGCTCATGGAATAGAAGGGTGGCTGCACCAGTATGGAGAAGGCTGAAGATGTTCAAAGTTGCGATGCGGATGGTGTGTCATAGATTCATGAATTGTAGTCTGTTGTTAAGAGACAAGGGTTGATTCTGTTGAAGCTCAGTCCTGTTATCTCTGGTAGGTGTCATATCAGGGAAGGGTTCATCTGGCTGGGGTATTAACCTGACGCAGACGAGACAGGTGGTGGGGCTGCCACCATAATACCCAGCCATGGGATGTCCTGGCCAGCTGTAATGAACAGGGGTAAGATTGGACTACTCCTTCATCTGGCCTCTTCCCTTTGATCTGTCTGGCTTGGGTGGCCTTACCAGGAGCAATAGCTCTCGATTTTATCAAGACACACAAGGCCCTCCACAACACCAAGGTGGTAGTCAGCAGAGGGTCACCGTAACACTGATCAGGAGAAAAAGGTTTTAAAAAAAAAAAAAAAACTCTGGTGCATGGTTTTGACCAGTGTCTAAGTAGTACAAAAAGCAGAATAAACTACAGTATGTTCAGTGAAAATTTAGGTTCACTTTATTTTTGGGTAGAGAAAAAGTGTGTATGTGTTGTGTGCTGCTTGGGTGAGTTATGCATGATTCTTGGTTGAATAGGTGTGCAGATCTGTTCACAAGGGATATTTTATTACTCTGTTTCTGGAATGATGTAGCAATTTACTACATAAATAAAAATAAAACAACTTGCTTCTTTCCACAGCGCTGGTGTCAGCTTTGCAGTCCTCCAAGCGACTTACCTTTGACCCAGAAGCAGAGAGCTAAAAGGCAGTTAATGACATCAGCTGTTTGACAAAGTTAGCAGCACTCAGGAACATAAACTATACAATATTGAATACATAGTGCCATTATCTTTTCACATCCAAATGGAAAAATTAGATTTGCTAATTTTATAAATAGAAGACAAATAATACTCTGAATGACCAGTACTCTGTCTGATGGAACATGTTTATTCTGTGTAAATTATTAAACAGTTTACTGCTACATGAAACAATATTTGAATTTCTTGATGATAAGGTAATAAAAAAAAAAAACCTACTGTGACCTGAAAGACAATAAGTTTACCCCCCCCCAAAAGTGAACTTACAATGCTTTCAACCTTTTGGTCTTGCAATTTTGCATTTGTAATTTGTCAGATATTGGCTTTGCTGGTCAGGTAAAGCACTCGTTTAATTTAAGATATAAAATAAAAAGTTCTGCAAGTCAACACCTCTGCCTCCAGTGTCTCTTTTTCACAATCAAGTGTGTTTATGTGGCATTAAACCAGGGGAGAACACTGTTAGACCAAAGAAAAAAAAAATTACCACTCTGAAGAGGCGATGGGATACCTCACAGAGAGACAGACTCTCAGGCAGAACGTGCCACTCTCACATTTCACTGTCGCGATGTCCTGATTCATTGAGATGGGTAGGATTCATGAATGTTTATTATTATTATTATTATTATTATTAATTTTTTAATTGTTAGTTTGAGTTATTTAGCCATTTTAAACCAACATCTGTGCACACAAAATGCACAAGATGATTACATATATGCCCCATGGGACTGCATAACAGTTACACACTTCTGGACTAAAATCACTTAGGAACTATCTCATTTTTTAAATCACAACATCCCCCTGTGCCCTTCACTATCCTTACTCGGACATACATCTGGAATCAACATCACAAAAGAAAACAGCAAAAAAGGAAGAGAAACAAAAATGTAGTCTATAAATTTGTGGAGACCATAAATAACTGGTCATTCATTTAGTCATCAGTTCTTAGTTTTAGCTCTAAATTCACAATTCATAATACGTTTTGCATTTATACATTAAAATTTGGAAAATAATTTTGTAAAATTTGTATAAAAATTTACAAACATTAGGGTTAGGTTTGAATTTGTGATCATAGTGCTCCAATAAATTTTGTACAAGATCATTTTACCATTTTTTACAAGATAAATACCCCTCCTTGAACTGCCACCTTATTGTGGTGGAGGGGTTTGTGTGCTTGAATGATCCTAGGAGCTATGCTGTCGGGG
>JAPEKO010113645.1:0-11178 GCA_027576075.1 Cathorops hypophthalmus
GCCAAACTGGGGGGCTACCAATAGCCCCACCCCTGCCTGGCACCACTCACCCTTGGCAACTCCAGCATGGAAGAGAGTCCAACCCCTCTCGAGGAAATTGATTCCATAGCCCAAGCTATGTGTTGAGGTGAGCCCAACTATATCTAGTCAGTACCTCTCAACCTCACGCACAAGCTCAGGCTCCTTCCCCACCAGAAAAGTTACATTCCATGTCCCAAAAGCCAGTTTTGTCAGTCGGGGATCAGTACGCCAGGGTCTCCGCCTTTGGCTGCCACCCGATTCACAATGCACCTCAATATAAATGTGGTATTTCTTCCATTTAATTTTATTTTCTGTCCATGTCTTTTTATTTGTCTGTCTGTCTGTCTTTTTGTTTGTTTGAGTATCTGGTTAGCTGATTAGCTGTCTGTCTACTTCTTTGTGTCTATCTATCTGACTCTGTTTATTAGAAGTTCTGTCTATGTATCTGTTGAGTGGGTATTTTTGAAGTGTCTGTCTGTCTGTTGAGGTTACCTGGTGACCTAAACATATTTCTGTCTGTCTTTTTCTCTGTCCAAGAGTTTATCTGGCTGTTTATCTGTCTGACTGTCTGTCTGTCCATCTATCCATCTGTCTAGTTACTGTACCTGTGAACTTATTAAATTGTTTTTTCTGAGTTTTAGCACTGGTGTTGTTTTATTTATTTATTATGCCATTTAAATAATGTTGTCATGGCAATAAGCAGACCCCTTCCCCATGCCCCTGATGCCACTGGCTTTTGGTTCCAGATTATCAATATTTTGATGCTTGAATCAAATGGACTGTTTTTCTTTTGTGTGGAAATATGATGAATGGTTCCATATTAGTAACCTTGTTGGAACATTTAGATAGTTCTATGAATGTTTAAACATTTCATTGCTGTGATCTCTATATAAGATGGCTGAAGGATGTGGTAACTGTCCATGGTGCTGAAGCAATAACTCAACATATATACTCCACTATACTACAGCGCTGTTGGATTCTGGACACTCAGACATACAGAGAAACAAAAATGTAGGAGACACATGAAATGCTTTTTTTTTTTTATAAAGGATGACTGGGGAGGTGTTCCCGGCATGTCCCCCTGGGAAGAGGCCCCTGGGAAGACCCAGGACACACTGGAAGGACTATGTCTCTCAGCTGGCCTGGGAACACCTTGGTGTTCTTCCTGAGGAGCTGGCCGAAGTGTCTGGGGAAAGGGAAGTTTGGGCTTCCATGCTTAGACTGCTGCCTCTGCGACCTGGCCCCGGATAAGCGGTAGAAGATGAGATGAGTTTCTAGTAGCATTTACCCAAGAAAAACGCTTTTCCAAGACTTCATAAAATTTTAACAAAGGCCCAACGTAACCAGACTGTCCCCCCCCAAAAAAAGTGTCCATTTTATCCACAAGTGTTTCTTGCTCACATCCACAAATGATTTCAAGAAGATACAGTGCATTTATTGGTTATAAACCATTATTTTTTTCTTTTGATTTTCACCTGCTGCTACATTTCTTTCTCAAACTATTTTATTTAAAGACAGGACACCATGCTCTTCATAGTCCTCATCAAGAAGTGGCTCAAAATACAAATACAATCCACAGTATTTCAGAATAACCAGCATCAAGTTTATTCAGTATGTTTTGTGGAAGAAGACAAAAGAAACCTTCATTCAAGCATGCACACTTCAATGCACAGTGAAATTCATCTTGTGCATTTAACCCATCTGAAGCAGTGAACACATGCACACACACTCAGAGCAGTGGGCAGTGTGTCAGGGGTCAGGTACCTTGCTCAAGGGCACCTCAGCCCAAGGCTGTCCCACGTCAACCTATCTGCATGTCTTTGGATTGTGGGGGAAACCAGAGCACCTGAAGGAAACCCACGCAGACGGAGAGAACATACAAACTCCACACAGAAAGGCCCTTGCCGGCTGCTGGGTTCGAACCCGGAACCTTCTTGCTGTGAGGCGACAGTGCTAACCACTACACCACCGTGCTGCCCGAAGACATTTAGCTATTATTCTTCTGTCATCAGTATTAGTTTTACTTGTGAGAAATGTCTATTAATTAGCAGTCTTATGGAGACGAGCCAGACTTTACAGAGGACTAGCAATAGCAAGAGATGTAGTGGGTTGACTTTACGTCCTTCAAAGGAAGCCAATAGACGTCACCCTCTCTGATTGGTCGTTGTCATATGATAGAGAAGACCTACCTGGTTGATAGAACTGGCCAAAATGAGTTCTCTGGGAGAGTGCTCTGGTTATTGTAGACTCCATTCTCCAACAGCTTTTATCCCAGAAACTTTGTTCAACTAAGAAATACGTCACAAGATGATGCAGAAAATAACCTCTATAACCTATTAGACTATAATAAAACCTTGCTGTTTGGTTGTTCCTGTAGGTGCAGGACAGAGTTGTTTGGCGCACTCCTCTTCATACCACACCAAGAGCTCCTGTCCTGGGTTAATGGGTCGACAGCAACGATACAGAATTCCCCCTTGATACCGAAATGCAACAAGATTCCGTTCTTCAGGATTAGGGGCACAATTCACATACCTAAATGAGTGAGGCAACATTCCAGAAAAAGTAAAAATCAAATCAGCTCAGAGTTACAGAATTGGAGAAAACATGGTGGAGATATCAGTGACATGAAGATAAAGTCCTTCCAACAAACAAGAAGCTGTAAAAATCAATCACTAAAAAAAACCCCCAACAACTTGTGTATTCCTCACCTCATCCAATTCACATGCATCTCTCTCTTGGCATCGATGTACTCTTCACACTGCATGCTCCTGTACATCTGGAGAAAAATACCACATTTACGTCACTAAATCAGTCTATGCTTTTAAATGAGGTACACAAAAACGAGAATGATGGCTCATACCAATATTATATTAAGCCTCATGAAGGCTGAATTAAAAGGTTCTTGACTGTATCTTTAGATTCACAAAACAGCCAACAAGCTCCAAGATGAATTTATTAACTACAGGAAAATGCAGACAAGGCTTTTCATCAGAATTAAGGCAAAGGAAAGGTTTCTCATAAAATTCTGTATGTCTTTGACACGGCAAAGCTGTGCTGTGACTCAGATCTCTCTGATAAATACCAGTCCCTTGTGTTTTGGTCTCTAAAAAGACAGCTACAAAAATGCACAACTTTAAAAAGTTAGTTCGGTCACTAAATGGGTTTTCTAAAAAATATTTTGGATTTGTACAAGTAATATTTTATTTGCCATAAGTGTTTGGGAGCTAATGTTGGTTTAGTTCAGCATAGCAGTGTTCATTTTTAATTTAAAGAATGTTAAATTTAATTTTAGTCTTAGTTGTGTACTGAAAATTGTTTAATTTTAGTTTTTTTCCATCAAGATGTAATCAGTGGAACTCAATTTTAATTTTAATGTTTGTCATAATTTTCTCAGATGGTTGCATGGTACTTGTCATCAAATATGCCCTGTAGTTTTAAGAAGGGCTATTACAGCAGGGGTATTGCTGAATGATTCCCCCAGTACATGGCTGGTATTGTCACTATGTGGAAGTTATATAGAGTTAGCCACGACTGTAATGGTGATGACCACTATTTGCACATGAAGATGTTACTTTGTTTAAACCAATGCCATACGTGTGTCCTGACTCCTATACATGTTCCCTTGAAACGTAAGCTAGGATGTCTATTTGAACAGAACCAGCTACTTTGGCTTATCTTTATTTGCCAGGGCATAACCAACAGAGATTTTATTTTGCTGTCTTTTTACCGGCCCTCTCTGTGGGCCTGTCATGTTGGGTTCGCAAGACAGCATGCTGCATGTGTGTTCTCACTGGTTAATCACAACCAAGTCAGCTAATGCACATTAACATTCTACACTAATGCAAAAGTAGTGCGCAGCAGTGAAACAAATGCCATGGACAAGAAAAGGCAAAAGTTAAAGGAGGACCAAAAAATTTAAAATAAAAGCAGGCATTAGAGGCATAGACTTCCAAATGTAAATCAACATACTGTTCGGGCATCAGCATTTTCCTCCAGGTGCTCCAGTTTCCCCCACATTTCAAAGACATGCAGAGGAAGTAAAATACCTAGCCACTGGGGTTGCACAAATCAGTGCATACTTAGTGCTGGTCCTAAGCCCAGCTAGATTGAGGTGGGTTGCGTTAGGAAGGGCATCCGGTGTAAAACCCGTGTCAAATCAAATATACAGAACAGACCCACTGTGGCAACCCCCAACAGGAGCAGCTGAAAGTAGTAGTAGTTTGGGCACCAGAATCTGGAACTGGCCCGCAATGCTATTTTCGAGCACAATGAAGAGCTTAAGATGGACATTAAAACATAGCTATAGGCTTGGTTGCATGTTCATTTAAAACTGCTGTAACTTGCTTAACCATAATTGATTGTCATATATACCAGAGGTGTTCAAACTTGTTGGGGCTGAGGCACACCAAAGATAAAACTAGAATGTCAACGATTATGAAGAATATCATAATTATGATAGGCTATAAAGTATATGAAAAAGATTTGACCCATATTGCCCTACAGCAGACTGCCAATTATAAAACAGATAGATACATCAGACAGGCACTTGTATAATTTATTAAAAATGTGAGGCAACACTCATTACAGTGTTTCCCATTAGTTACCTAGACTGTGGTGGCTGAAGCAGTTTGAGAAAACACCACATCATTTGACTTGGGACCGATAACATTAACTTTATGGTATCCACTACAGTCATCCATGAGTCTGTCCATCCATCTTCTACCGCTTATCCGGATCCAGGTCATGAGCCTAAGCAAAGCAGCCCAGACTTCCCTCTCCCTGGCCACCTCCACCAGCTCTTCCGGGGGAATACCAAGGCATTCCCAGGCCAGCCGAAAGATGTAATCTCTCCAGCATGTCCTGGGTCTGCCCCGGGGTCTCCTCCCACTGGGGCATGCCCAGAGAATATCCCTTGGGAGGCGTCCAGGGGGCATCCTAACAAGGTGCCTGAACCACCTCAACTGACTCCTTTCGATGTGGAGGAGCAGCGATTCTACTCCGAATCTCTCCTGAATGACCAAGCTTCTCACCCTGTCTCTAAGGGAGAGCCCAGCCACCCTGCAGAGAAAACTCATTTCTACTGCTTGTATCCATGATCTCATTCTTTTGGTCATTACCCACAGTTCATGACTATAGGTGAGAGTGGGAATGCAGATGGACCAGTAAATTGAGAGCTCTGCCTTTTGGCTCAGGTCTCTCTTTACCACAACAGAGTTGTGTCCGCATCACTGCTGATGCTGCCCCTATCTGCCTGTCCAAGTCTCACATACCCTTATCCTCACTCGTGAACAAAACACCAAGATACTTAAACTCCTCCACTTTAGGTAGCAACTCCTCCCTGACCCAAAGTAGGCACGCCACCCATTTCCGGCTGGGCACCAAGACCACAGACTTGGAGGTGCCAGTCCTCATCCCAGCCACTTCGCACTCGGCTGCAAACCGTCCCAGCACATGCTGTAAGTCACAGATTGATGAAGCGAAAGGGACCACATCATCCACAAAAAGCAGTGACATGATCCTGATGCCACCAAACCAGACACCATCTGCCCCTTGGCAGCGCCTAGAAATTCTGTCCATAAAAATCAGGAACAGAACCGGTGACAAAGAGCAGACCTGGCAGAGTCCCACATGCACCGGGAACAAGTCCGACTTACTGCCGGCAATGTGAACCAAACTCCTGCTCCAGTCATATAGGGTCTGAATGGCCCGCAGTAGTGGGCCCTGAACCCCATATTCACGAAGCACCCTCTACAGGGCACCAAAAGGGACACAGTTGTAAGCCTTCTCCAGATCCACAAAACACATTTAGACTCCCATGCACCTTCCAGTACCCTTGTAAGAGTAAAGAGCTGGTCCAGTGTTCCACAACCAGGATGAAAACCACATTGTTCCTCCTGAATCTGAGGTTCGACTGTCGACCGGACTCTCCTCTCCAGCACCCCAGCATAGGCTTTCCCAGGGAGGCTGAGAAGTGTGATTCCCCCTATAGTTGGAACACATTATAGGCTTTTTAAAAAGGGGGACCACCACCCCAGTCTGCCAAACCAGAGGCACTGTCCCTGACCTCCACGCAATGTTGAAGAGGTGTGTCAGCCAAGGCAGCCCAACAACATCCAGTGCACCTTCAGGAGCTCAGGACGAATCTCATCCACCCCTGGAGCCTGGCCACCGAAGAACTTTTTAGCCACCTTGGTAACCTCAGCCCCTGTGATAGGCGAGTCCTCCCAAGCACCCTCAGACTCTGCGTCCTCCTCACACAACATGAAGGTGGGATTGAGGAGATCCTCTAAGTATTCCTTACACCCCTGGACGATGTCCCCAGTTGAGGTCAACAGCACTCCATCCTCGCTGTAAACAATAGGGACAGAGCACTGCTTGCCCTTTCTGAGCTGCTGGATGGTTTGCTAGAATCTCTTCGAGGACGACTGAAAATCCCTTTCCATGGCCTCACCAAACTCCTCCCACACCCAAGTTTTTGCTTCAGTGACCACCAGAGCCACGTTCCGCTTGGCCTGTCAGTATCTGTCAGCTGCCTCTGGAGACCCACAGGCTAACCAAACCCAATAGGACTCCTTTAGCTTGACAGCTCCTTTCACCACAGGTGTCCACTACTGGGTTCGGAGATTACCGCCACGACAGACACCAACAACCTTGCAGCCGCAGCTCTACATGGCCACCTCCGCAATGGAGGTGCAGAACATGGTCCACTCAGACTCAATGTCCCCATCCTCCCACGGTATGTAGTTGAAGCTCTGGCGGAGGTGGCAGTTGAAGAGCCGATGGACAGTTGCTTCCGCCAGACGTTCCCAGCATACCTTTACTACATGTTTGGGCCTACCAGGTCTGTCTGGCCTCCTCCCGCGCCCTCTGATCCAGCTCATCATCAGGTAGTGATCAGTTGACAGCTCTACTCCTCTCTTCACCAGAGTGTCCAAGACATATGTTCATAGATCAGATGAAATGACTACAAAAGTCAAATCAATCATCGATCTATGGCCAAGAGTGCCCTCGTGCCACGTGCACTTATGGACACCCTTATGTTTGAACATGGTGTTTGTTATGGCCAAACCATGCATGGCACATAAGTCCAACAATAGGACACCACTCGGGTTCAGATCGGGCAGGCCGTTCCTCCCAATCACACCACTCCAGGTCTCATCGTCATTGCCCACGTGAGCATTGAAGTCCCCCAGTAAAACAATGGAGTCCCCTCAGGGTGCACTGTCTAGCACCCCACTCAAGGACTCCAAGAAGGCTGGGTACTCTGAACTACCATTTGGCGCATAAGCGCGAATGACAGTCAGAGCCCATTCCCTGACCCGAAGGCGCAGGGAAATGACCCTCTCATTCATTGGGGAGAACAGCGATGACAGCACGCCAAACTGGGGGGCTACCAATAGCCCCACCCCTGCCCGGTGCCGCTCAACCTTGGCAACTCCAGCATAGAAGAGAGTCTAACCCCTCTCCAGGAAATTGGTTCCAGAACCCAAGCTATGCATTGAGGTGAGCCCAACTATATCTAGTCGGTACCGCTCAACCACACGCACAAGCTCAGGCTTCTTTCCCACCAGAGAGGTGACATTCCATGTCCCAAAAGTGAGTTTTGTCAGCCAGGGATCAGTATCCCATAGCCTCCACCTTTGGCTGCTACCCGATCCACAGTGCACCAGACCCTTACGGCACCTCCTGCAGGTGCTGGGTTCACAGGAGAGTGGTTCTGTGTTGCTCATTCAGACTGGGCCCGATCGGGCCCCATGGACATAGGCCTGGCCACCAGGTGCTTGCCAATGAGCCCCTCCCCCAGGCCTGACTCCAGGGTAGGGCCCCGGTATCCCTGGTCTGGGCAAGGGCACTCGGATACCTGCTTTTCCTCTCATAAGGATCATTCTGAACCACTCTTTGTTTGACCTCTCATCTAGGACTTGTTTGCCTTGAGAGACCCTACCAGGGGTCAATGCCCCCGAAAACATAGCTCCTAGAATCCCTGAGGCACTCAAACCCCTCCATCACGTTAAGGTGGCAATTCAAGGAGGGGATTCCATGAGTCCAAACACATTATTATGGTTATCAGAATCAAGTTTATTGCCAAGTACATTCTCAAATACAAGAAATTTCCTTTGGTGATGGAAAAGTTAAGATGGAAGAAGTAGCTACATACATACATACATACATACATACATACATACATACATACATACATACATACATACATACATAAATGCAGACAGTACATACAGTAGAATAAAAAAAAAAGAATGTGAAATACACAAATGTGAAAGTGGATAAGTTTAAGGGGTATGTGCATGAGTGGTTGAAATCCAAACTATACAGTATGTCCTGGAATGTGCAAAAACAGGTCACATAATGAAGATGGAGAAGAGTCATGATATGAATGTGTGTGAAGAGAATATGTACAATGGGTTAAATAAATAGCCAAGCTGTACAGCGTGTGCCAGAATGTACAATGAAGGTTCATAGAATGAAGATGTATGACATGACCTTGGAATGTGCAAAATCGGAGTTCAGAGACAAAGTGCATTAATGTTACAGATTTGAAGTGTGAGGTTAGAATCAGTGGGGGTCTCTGACATTACTGATGAGACCAGCTGCAGTGGGGGAAAAAGCTGGCCCAACGGCGTGAGGTTTTGGTTCTAATGGACCACAGCCTCCTACCAGTGATTCAAAATGTTTGTGTAGTGAGCGGAGTCAGTCACAATTCTTTCTGATCTTCTCACGGTCCTGGACATATACAGGCCCTGAAGAGACAGAAGGTTGCAGCCAATCATCTTCTCAGCAGAGCAAATGATGTGCTGCCGTCTGCCCTTGTCCCTGGCAGTGACAGCAGCATACCAGACAGTGATGGACGTGGTGAAGATGGATGGACTCAATGATGGTGGTGTAAAAGTGCACCATCATTGCCTTTGGCAGATCAGACTTCAACTGCCGCATGAAGCACATCCTCTGCTGTGCGTTCTTGGTGACAGAGCAGGTATTTGTCTCCCACTTAAGGTCCTGGGTGATTATAGTGCTCAGGAAGTGAAAATACTCCACAGTGATTACTGGGGAGTCAAACAGGGTAATGGGGAGGGTGTGGCAGAGTTCCTCCTGAAGTCTATAATCATCTTCACGTTCTTTAGAGCATTAAGCTCCAAGTTGTTCTGCCTGCACCAGGACACAAGGTGGTCAATCTCCCATCTGTAGGCAGACTCATCCTCATCAGAGAGGAGTCCAATGAGGGTGGTGTCCTCTGCGAACTTTAGGAGCTTGACAAACTGATGACTGGAGGTGCAGCTGCTGGTGTACAGGGAGAAGAGTAGAGGAGAAAGGGGGGGAACCAGTGCTGATGGTTCAGGAGTCAGAGGCATGTTTCCCCAGTTTCAAGTGCTGTTTCCTGTCAAACAGGAAGTCAGTGATTCACCTGCAGGTGGAGTCAGGCACGCTCAGCTGGGAGAGCTTGTCGAAGGTGGAACTGAAATCCACAAACAGGATCCTAGCATAGGTTCTTGGGGAGTCCAGGTGCTGGAGGATGAAATGGAGAGCCATGTTGACAGCATCATCTGCAGATCTGTTGGGTCTGTATGTGAACTGCATGGGGTCCAGGAGTGGGTCAGTGATGGCTTTAAGGTGGTAAAGCACAAGGTGCTCGAAGGATTTCATAACTACAGAAGTCAGGGCGATGGGTCTGTAGTCATTTAATCCTGTGATCCTTGGCTTTTTGGGGACAGGGATAATGGTGGAGGCACATGGCATGTCTCCAGTGAGGTGTTGATGTCTGAACACCAGAGACAGCTGATCAGCACAGTGCTTCAGGGTAAATGGTAAGACCGAGTCGGGACTGGCTGCTTTGCGGGGGATCAGCTTCTTAAAGAGCTGACTGACATCCCTCTCCAGAATGAAAAGAGTTGAGGCTGTGGTGGTGGGTGGATGGACCTCCGAGGTGTGTAGTCGTAGAGAGGCCCTGGCAGCAGTAGAGGTGGAAGAGGTGGGCAAGAGCTGGAGTGTGGAGTCACGGGGGTGTTAACAACTCTCGTCTCTTCTGCTTTAAAACAGCATGCTGGTGAATTTGTAGAGTTTTAGCTTGTTTCTGATGTCAGAAAAGCTGCCAACATATCCAGTAATGTATATTCATCATTCAAAATACAAGTGCATATGTGGCAGCGAGGACGTGCTTGAGCGTTGGCTATGAATGGCGAGAAATCAGGTTGAATCAGCAGGTAACAGGTCACGAGTTACATCTGTGTCTAATTACTGGCTGTCTATTAACGTGCATCTCTGTGTGTCTTTCAGATGGCCAGTAATGAGAGAGAAAAAGAGACAGAGAGAGGTGTTCCCCCAACATGTGTGTACAGCTTAATAGTCACTGAAAAGTGAAAACAATAAAAATGCACCTGAAATTGTAGCACCTGCTTTCAGTTCCTCATTGTCCAGAAGTAAAGCGTTGTTACAGCATGCTCTAACCAAAGTTTAAAATAGGTCTATTTTTAGCTACAATTAAATTATTCTGCATGTACTCGATTCAACATTTTATATTTTCTAAAAAAAATAAATTAATAAACCAGTGGAACGCTGGTAATTACTTCTGCTTCATTTCTTTGAGAGCTGAAATGTATGCTCCAGTTTTGTTTTTTTTACTGTTTTTGAACAGTGAAACTCCTTTACCATGCTTTGTGGGTGTGACCTTTTTGCTGTGGCATCACCATTCATTCCTATACAACCAATGTGTTTATGTTTAAATTACTAATGCACAAAATTGTTTCAAGCAAGTTCTTCATAGATCTAAACTCTTAATTTTGTTCTCAAAGTGCACCAGTTTGATACATTTAACTTTAAAATATACAAATTTTCTTACTGGGGAGCATACCCCCAGACCCTCCAGAGTGAGGTCCACTGACCAAAGTTTCACCAAATCCTGTGGGAAACACTATAAATATTCTACAGTAATAACAATATAATATAATATTTGAATATAATAATATTCTCTGTTTACAGTTTTAATCCCCCGCTGGCCGAAAGCCCCGAAGGAGGATTATGTCGTGCCAATGTCTGTCTGTCTGTCTGTCTGTCCGTCCCAGGAAGGGTGCTCACTTTCTGAAATCAACTCCTCTCACAATTTTTGGAGGAATTTCACAAAACTTGGCAGGATTCTTTGTTATATGT
>JAPEKO010113684.1:0-11166 GCA_027576075.1 Cathorops hypophthalmus
ACACTAAAATATCGAGGGAAATTTGTAATAAAAACTTTACGGTCGGCAATTTCGACGCGGAAATTCTCGATCGGTCGGGTTACTGGAAACACACTTTTTTTTTTTTATTTGGCCTAATCACCACACACACACTTCTAAAAATTGATGAAACAAACTGCACAATCTCAAAATAAGGCTTAAATTCCAAAGAGAGCTGCAGAATGGCTGTTTTCTGCTTCATGGAGATGTGAACAAGCTACAAGCAAGCCAGGCCATGCAGTCCAACTAGGGGTTTTCAATCTACAGCACTGATGGGACAGAAACCTCAGGGAAGAAAAAAAAAAAGAGTAGGTGGTGTATGCTTTCTTGTAAACAATGCATGGTGCATGGATGTGGAAGTAATTTCACAGAACTGGACTCTGGACCTTGAGTATTTATTGATCAAGTGCCAACTGTTCTACCTGCCCAGAGAGCCATGTTAATGGTTGCAGTTTAAATTCCACTGCAAGGGAACACACACAGCGCTCTAAGTGAACTGTACAAGGTCACCATCACCAGATACAAGAATGCACACACTGATGGACTGTTCATGATTTCGGGGGATTTTAACCAAACCAACTTTATGAACAATTACACCAAGTACAACTACAGGCATGCCACTGGGGAGATCTAAAAAAAAAAGTGAATGTCAAGCCAGGGGGTGTGGGGGCAGACTACGCCCCCACTGGGGTACAGGGGCAATGCCCTGCGAAGCCAGGACATTTTCACAGATTTCATAGCACATATTTTAAAATTTGAGAAAGTTTTAGAATAAAATGCATGCAAATTTTCAAATTACAATAACCATTTTTCACACTTTCAAGAGATCTCATGACCACAGATGCCCCTTTTCCACCAAATCAGTTCCAGGGCTGGTTTGGGGCCAGTGTTTAGTTTGGAACTGGGTTTTCTGTTTCCACTGACAAAGAACTGGCTCTGGGGCCAGAAAAACTGGTTCCAGGTTCCAGGGTACCAGTAGCATTTCATTCTAAATTTGCAACTTTTCTCTATAATTAGGATGTATTATATTCTTTGCATTGTTTGACAGTTCAGAGGAAAGTGCCAAAAACTTTGGCAAAAAGTGGTTTCTTACCTCACTGTGTGCTTTCCTGTCCACAAACGGTGTCAGATGCTGAGACGGTGTAGCTGCAGGCTTCCCGAGGCCTGTAAGTAAACAGGGCTAATGCCGCATGTCAAATCTTGTTTTTGTGCATCTTCCCGGTGACGAGTGAAAAAACATTACTCAGCAGTTGATGATCTGGCCACTTTTCATATGGTTTCCGTGCATCCTTTTGTTTTGATATGGTCGACCAGGGCAACACAACCATGATCAGCACAGTTAGTCTCTGCATCATACAAGACGCACCTAAATTTACCAGCAATGTCAACTTTCCGGTAATATTTGCCTGCAATGGCGTCTGTTTCTTTATCATTATAAATGACTCTTAATGGTTTTGAACACCATTCCCAATTCCATTTCACTCTGCACCCACTATCAACTTCCCTCGCTTGGTTTTCTTCTTTTCAATCAATAATTTGCCATTGTTCAAAATACTCGCTTTCTAACTTCGAAATGCGGTTACCACGTCATACACAAGCAAGAACAAACTACAATATATTCACATTGCCGATTGGCTACATTACTAACGCTTGACACATTTTCTTCCAATCATGAACCTCGTTACACATGCATAATCGGAGTCAAGGTCAGTCCGTAAAACACGGAATGGGACACGGAATTGGATGCAAAATAGCAAATATTATGTTTGCACATTTACCGCAAGTCAACATCTCTCCCGATTTTTGAGTATTTTGGCATTTCACAAAATTTTCAAAATTTATTCAAATCTGTAAATTTTCGTGGATCTGCGACCAAATAGCATGCCAGCAACAAGCACATCTCCTGCCCCATTCGGTGTGTTAACATCCTTGATCACTGCTACACTCCACACAAAGAGCCATGCTGCTCTCTTCTGCAGCCGGACTTCGACCAATCAGATCAATACTTCTTGTTGACAAACAGAAACTGAAGCATAAGGAGCCAGTGAGGAACGGTACAGTGCTGGACAAGAGAGGTGGAGGAAAATCTGCAGGACTGCTTTGACTCTGTGGGACAAGTTTAGAAATTCATCCTTCGATGTGAATTAGTATGCCACAGTGGTCACAGACTTCATCAGGAACTATGTGGGTGACTGCATACCCACAAAAACTGTCTGTCCATTTCCCAACCAGAAACCATGGCTTAATCTAAAAATCTACCATAAGATCCGTAACCACACTCACATGTTTCAGTCTGAAGACATGCACGTACAAGAAATGCAAGTACGATGTCTAGAAGACTATCATCTGTGTAAAATGGGAGTACAACAGCAAAACAGAATTGTGGTTCAACTGCACGAGAGATGTGCATCTCTTGACGAACTGAACACATTTTATGCCTGCTTTGTACGTGCAAACAAAGTTACAGCAATGCGAGCCCCCTCAGTGCTTCATGACACCAGTTTTACTGTCTCTGGAACGGCTATGAAAAAGACTTTTGACCAAGTCAACATCAACAAAACTGCCGGTCCAGATGGAATTTCAGGTTGTGTTTTAAAAACATGCAGTGAGTAACTGGCTACTGTCTTCAATGACATGTTTCACATCCATAAAAAGCTCCACAGTCCCCAGCCACTTTAAAAAAAAATATATGTCTCCAAGAAAAACAAAGTGAGCTGTCTTAATGACTATCGCCCAGAGGCACTAACCGCCACTGCAACGAAGTGCTTTGAGAGGTTGGTCCTGGGACACATTAAGATCATCATCCCAGAGAGTTTGGACCCACGACATTTTGCCTTTGGTCACAACAAATCCACTGAGGATGCCATACCTCACACACTTTATATCACCCTGGCCCACCTGGAGAACAAAAACTGCTATACAAGGCTGCTATTACAGCTTAGCATTTAACACAGTAATCCCATCCAAGCTGATCCAAAAACCGATAGATCTGGCTCCCAGTACCACATCATGCAATTGAATCAGAGAGTTCCTCCTCAACAGACCCCATCATGTACGAACTGGCAGAAGCACCTCCTCCACACTGATCCTCAACAACAGCACTCCACAGGGTAGTGTTCTGAGCCCACTTCTATACTCCTTGTTCACATGTGACTATGTGGACAGATACAGGTCTGATACCATCATAAATTTTGCTGACATCACCACTACTGTGGGTCTGAGCACCAACAATGATGAGATGACCTACAGAGAGGAGGTGAGGCTCCTGGCAGAGTGGTGTCAGGGCAACAACCTGCGTCTTAAATGTCAGTAAAACTAAGGAACTGGTCACTGACTTCATGAAACAGGTTGCAGTTCATAGCCCTATCTACATCTATGGATATGCCGTCAAGAGGGTCAGCAACTTCAGATTCCTTGGAATCACCATCAGTGATATCCTCAAGTGGACAGCACACACAGCAGCTGCCATTAAAAAGGCCCACCAACACATTCACTTCCTCAGGCATCTGAGGAAAACCTGGATTTCCATGACAGTCCTCACCAGTTTCTACAGATGTGCTGTGGAGTCTATCCTCATAGGATGCATTACGTCTTGGTATAGCAGCTGCATAACACAGGACAAGAAAGCCCTTCAAAAAGGTGGTAAAAACAGCTCAAAGGATCATTGGCATAAGGTTCCCAGCAACCCAGAACATTTGCAGCATGCACGGCCTCAGAAGACCAAAGCGCATCATGGAAGACTTTAGTAACTCTGGACTGGCACTTTTCTCCTTTTTGCCCTCTGGTTCACAGCTTAGGAACACACACACACACACACACACACACACACACACACACACACACACACACACAGAAAGCTTCTACCCCAATGCAACAAGACTGTTCAATGCACATTAATGTGTAATATTGTTCAATACACACACTGACCAAAGACTAGTAGTAGTTTCATATGGTGTCACACCTCCAGATGAGCATCTTTAAGCCAGTTGTTAAAGGTGTCGCCTCCTTCATATATAGTGGCGTAGCCCCCTGGCACTGCTGTTATTGGGCAATGCAATACTAGGCGGTCAGTGTCTTGTGGGGATTCCTGACTTTTAGGGCATATAGGGTTAGGACCTCGGACCTGCCTGATTCATCTTGGTGCTGTGTGTCTGGTTGGAGTCTCATCACATCACTCCTGTGGAGGGCGGCCCTTTGTGGACAGTTGGGGGTTGTGCCTGGAGGGTGCTCTGGACTCCTGCAGTGGTGCTTTTGTGGCTGGGGACTGCAGTTGACTTGCTGACTTTGGAACTGCGGTTGTCATGAACGGTTTTGCGCTCGGGTTTCCGTTGGTGGGGGGTTTATAGCATCAATGAAGCTGACTTTGTTAGAACTGTTAATGTTATAGTCATGTTGTCTGTTGTTGCCTGGATGGGGATGAGTTCCCTTTAGAGTCTGGTTCCTCTCAAGGTTTCTTCCTCATGTCGTCTGAGGGAGTTTTTCCTTGCCACTGTTGCCACAGGAGTGCTTGTTGGGGATAGAATAGGGATAAAATTAGCTCATATTTTAAGTCATTCAAATTCAGTAAAGCTGCTTTGTGACAATGTTTATTGTTAAAAGCACTATACAAATGACTTGACTTGACTACTCAGGAGCTCCTGTGCCTGCTCCATGCAGTCAGACATCAGACAGATGTCATCCGCATAATCCAGGTCTGTCAGGACAACAGCAGGGTTTCTTCTAGACTTCCTGGGTGTAATTGTGATGCCAAGCTCCTGCCCACTGATGGCTTTCCTTAGTGTGTAGTCCAGAGCTATGATGAAGAGGAAGGGGGCAAGGGTGTCTCCCTGCAGCACCCCTGCCAGGATGTCGAACTCCTCGCTTTCACCATCCAGGGTGACTACTTTGGCTCTTGTGCCCATGTACATGGCCTCTATGGCCCAGAGTAGATTGGGGAGAACTCCGTAGGCCTTAAAGATTTATCCTCATCATGCCTCTGTCAAATGCTTTTTTGAAATCAATGAAGCACAGGACCGCTATGAGGTTGTTCTTTTTCACCTCCTTGATAATTCTCCTTAGGGTAAGGATCTGAGATAAGGTGGACCTTCCCTTTCTAAACCCATTCTGGTTGTCCTTCAGGTGGGGGTCAATGGCCTCCCGGATCCGGTGTAGTATCATGCGGTTGTACATTTTCGCTATGACACAGTTCAGGCTAATGCCACGATAGTTGTCTCTGGCTTAGACAGATCTCCAGGCTTGGGTACCGGGATGATGTTGGAGAGGTAACATATATTGGGCTTGATGTTCTCTATCAGAGCCTGGAGCAGATCTCCAATACGATGTTGTCAAGATCACAGTTCTTGAAGACCTCTGGGGAGATGCCGTACGGCCCAGCGCTTTTCCCCTGCTTCAGAGTGGACTTCACGGTGGCAAACTCTGTAGTTGTAAAGGGGCCATCGTCAATTTCAAGATTTGCAAGGACTGCAGGCATCTCTTCCTTATCTCCCGCCATTGTCGGGGGTGTGCTGAGGAGATCCTGGAAGTGGGTAAACCAGCAGGTCACTCTCTCTACTGGACTGCAGCCTGCGAGTTGTCCCTCCCTCGACCTCTTGTGCCCGCTTGTCCCGTTGATGGCCTTCCATGACTCCTTGTATTGCTGCTCGCTATGCACAGCCTCCACTTTCTGCACTTTCTCCATCAGTTCCTCCCCTTTGATCCTGTCGTAGGTGCTGAACAGTTGTTGTTTGGCCTCGTTCAACACCTCCTGGCTCTCTGTGATCCCCTCTCTCTCGAAGTTCCTATGTGCCTCCCTCCACTGTTGCCTGCACCCTCGTGACCTCTGGGTGCTTGGATCTGGGGGAAGCTCTGTTTCTCTCCTTTGTCAGCACCCACCTCCTTGTTGCCTCCTCAATTGTGGTGAGAAACCACCCATAAGTTGTATGAGGCTCATCCTCTTCAGCCAGCAGGCGCAAGCGTTCTCTCAGCTCTGCTGTGTAACTGAAGTAAGAACATTTGTTATTGTGAAAGTTTCCCATGAAGCGGTTTCAGATTAAATGCTTTGGAGCACTGACATTTTACACTACTTGCACTAACTAAAGTATTATTCTTTGGAATCTGTTACATTAACACAACTTAATTTTCTGATTCCAATTTACTGTTATAAATTGCAATCATATATTTAAACCATAAAACTAAAACATGCATTCAACCTTCGGCTGCACCCCTGTTCATCCTTGGACATTGAAGAGCAATGGACTAAGATAATATCACTTTATATTTTAGTCCTACAAGCCTATGGACATACCATCCTCATCATTCTCAAAGACCAAGAGAAATGTATATTCTGTAACTTTAACTGAGGGGCAGAACACAGCACAGTCCATCATTAGCCACTGGTCTATGAGGGTATGCCTTACAGCCCTGTGCCATTGGATCATGGTGCAGCATGCATCAGTCTGCTAGTGTGACCACAGCAGCTGTTCTTAGCAGATTTTAGGAGCTGCAGTTGGAGACTAAAAGGTAATGGAGGCACATGCTTATTCTGAGATTCAGAATTTAACACTGAACAAGACACTAAGCTTGGACACAATGGAGTGTAATCTAACAAGCCGAACTAGCAACTAAAGAACACACTGCTAACAAGTTGTCGAAACAAAGGGCTCTGACAGAGAATAATATGGATATATTTTCATGTTGAAGAAAACTGAAATCTCTTCTGACTTTGGAGGACAGAAAAACTATGGCTTTGACTGTGCACAAGTAGAATTAGATAAATAAAATAAGTGACATGGTATGAAGTTATTTATATATCATCACTAACTAGGGGAGAGCAGGGAGACTTGGGACAGTTTGTGTTCCCATCAATGAATTTCAACCAGTCAGGATTTGGATGGCATCAGAAGTTAAACGTTGCCCCTTAAAGCAGTGCTTTAGGTGGGCCAGTACGCAGTACTGCCACTTCTAGATTTTAACCTCGGCGTACTGGGACTTCTCACAAGCTCACGGTAGCTTCTCCTGTTCTCTCCATATCGGAGTATCTCTTGACAATTCATTATGACATTTAAGCTACATTACCCAGGTTGCACTACGCGACTCTCGTGAGACTATGTGACACTCACTCGCTTGTTCACGGAGAAGTCAGAAACAACAAATGAAAAAAAAAACAGGACAGTAATGTTGGCATGGCTATGAAGGGGCACAAAGAGAATGAGAGTCGAAATGGAGTCGGATGATGACAGTTCTTTGACAGTCAAATTCTACCGCGGCAGAAAATGCAGGTGAGGAGCCACAAGCTAACTGTTCCACTCTCAATGCATAGCATGCATGTGTTGACAGGCAGGTAAACGCTCCACTCCAAACAAGACTCTGGGTATCATTTTCTTACCAGGTTTATCGTTGAAGTAAAGTGTGAAACTAAAAAGAAAATAAACAAAACAATATAATCATGAATATTACATTGCTACAGATGCATAAACCATATAATAAACAACTCTACATCTGTGCACCATATAAACCACACCTAGCATGGCTAACAGAAATAGTAATCAAAGGAATACATGTGAAACATGTCAATAATAAGCATACAGTGTAACAGTCTGCCATTTACGACCTCAACACATGACAGTAAATTCACATATAAACACATACCGACAATGTAACTCAAAGATGATGTATACTGAAGTGGCTGATCATCACTAGAAGCTGGCAAATGTGCCCTTCTGTTGCTTTTTCCTCACTTCCTGGATAAAGTTTTTATTCAACATGCCAAACCCTGACTGCTAAACCAAAACAGGCCAGGAGATGGCAGTACTGCAGTTTTTAATATTCCTATTCAAATAAAACATCATGAAATTAAACACATCAAATCCTTTTTTTACTGACTCTCTGAACCTTATGCACTAAACTGAACACTCCCTGCCTGGCGTTAATTGACGCCACTCTTTTATAACACACAAGACAATATTCTTATCAGTCTTTATGGCTCAGGAGGAACAAGAACTGCTATCTGTGAGATGGGCCTAGTATAGCGCTTGGTTCCATGTAGTCCAGCCACCCTTATCTCCACAGTGCGTACTTTACCATTGGTGCTGGGAAACACTTGGTCACGAGTCCAAGCGGTCACTCATTTCTTGGAAACTGGATGTCTTTCAGAACAACAGTCCCGGGTTTCACATTTGGTTGACTAGACTGCAATTTACGCCAGGTTTGGAGTGTTGAGAGAAACTGACATCTCCACTTGTCCCAGAAAACATTGGCAAGATGTTGGACTTGACACCACTGGTGCCTATAGAGATCAGAGACAATAAAATCACCAGCTGAAGCTGAGAGAGGATTGACTTTCTGTGTGAGGAGAACAGCAGGGGACAATATGAATGGGTCAGTAGGATCCATTGACACTGCAATGAGAGGGCATGCATTTATAATAGCTGACACCTCGGCCATGAAGGTGACGAGACCTCGTGAGTAAGTTTTGTGGTTTTGAGCTCAAAGAACATGGTGTCAAGAATTCTCCTAGCCAAGCCCACCATCCTCTCCCATGCACCGCCAAAATGAGAGGCGTGTGGGGGACTGAAAGTCCATGAACATCACTGTCCTGACAGGTAAGTTTTGACTGCTGTATTATTTACATTTGAGGGTATCTGGAGTTCTTTACAAGCACCAATAAAATTAGTGCCACAATCTGAGTGGATACTCTTCACCGGACCCCTGATAGCCAAGAATCGTCTGAGTGAGTTGATGAAACTTGACGTGTCAAGTGATTCGATCACTTCGATATGTACTGCCCTCATGCTCAAACACATGAAGATGACAGCCCATCTTTTGTTTTAGATAATGCCTCCTCTTGTGCATTGTGCAGAAACATTCCAGGGGCCAAACACATCCAAGCCCACGTTTGTGAATGGGGGCTCCTTTGAGAGACATTGTGCTGGGAGACTGGCCATTTTTTTAACATTGAGGGGGGCTCTCAACCTTCTACTTCTTACACAATGATGGATAACACAGCTCACCACCTTCTTGCCACCAGCAATCCACCAACCTGCTGCCTGAACAGCTCCCTCTGTGAATAGCTGACCTTGATGGCGCGTCTGTTCGTGGTAATGTTTCACAATGAGGCCTGCGATGTGATGTTGGCCGGGAACAATGGGTGGGTTCTTTTCTGCTTGACTCAGATTTGCCTCACTGATACGTCCGCCCACCCTAAGCAGACCTTGGTTGTCTAAGAAGTGGTCCAGATTTCTGATTATACTGCCCTTAGGAATTTCCTGTTGTTCGTTAATGCACTTGACCTCCCTAGTGTACTCTTCCTCTTGTACTAATCGGATGACAATGTTTTTAGCTTGCTCAAACTCTTCCACTGTGACTCCCACTCCATAATAGTGCCAGCCCTTACAAGAACTGTCTCTATTAGTGGTTTGCTTGAAGGTGTGAAAACATGCAGCAGACAAGCAATGACACGAAGTAGGGAGCTCCAGTGGGAAAATCTAGTGAATCTTTCAGAACCAAGTAGTTTCACACCAGCTGTGGTTTTCAGGATGGAAACCTGGGGTCTGATGTCAGTATCTGAACTGGGTTCAACAAGGTCAAAAGTGTCTTGGATGAAGCTTTGATTGTCTTTGAGCAGGAATTTTGGCCCAGTGAAGCAGTTGGTGAGCACGAGCTGTTGTGCAGGAACAGATCATGTTGCAAGATCTGCTGGGTTCTGATCAGTAGGCACGCAATGCCACTGATTTGCTTGCGAGGACCTCCTAATCCTAGCCACCCGATTGCTAACATAGACATAAAAGTGTCTGGTCTCATTGCAAATATATCCCAGAACAACTTTACTGTCTGTGTAGAAATGAGTGTTGTTCAGCTGAATGTCCAGCTGTCCTGAGACCAAATCAGTGATTTCAACTGCTAGCACGGCAGCACACAGTTCTAGTCTGGGGATGGTTTGTTCAGGGCATGGTGTCAGCTTTACTTTCCCCATGACAAAGCCAATTTCCTGGTTCCCTTCTGCATTAGTTACCTTCACATAAGCCACCGCTGGCTTTGGTCAACACATCACAGAAGATGCACAGTTCTCCGTACGCAGCTTCTGAAGGTGAGATGTTAGTGTATGCTTTGGTGATTGAGAGGCTACACAGTGCACTCAGTGACTCTCTCCAAAGAACCCATGACTCCTCCATCCCTTGGGGTAGTGGAGCATCCCAGTCGTGGCTATATGCAGTGAGCTCTCTGAGGATAGATTTGCCGTGGATTGTGACTGGCGCCACGAAGCCTAGCGGGTCATAAAGACTGTTTATGGTGGATAAAACACCATATGTGTGAAGGGTTTTGTCTCATTAAACACATTAAAGGTGAAACAGTCTTTCTTGAGGTCCAAAAGGAGCCCCAGGCTACGCTGCATAGGCAATGCATCTGCTTCAAAATCTAAGTCTTTGAGATCTTTTGCATGCTCTTGGGATGGAAAGGCTTCCAGGATCTCTTTCCTATTAGCTGCAATCTTGTGCAACCTCAAGTTAGACTTGGCAAGGATATCTCACGTCTTCCACAGAAGAGTCACGGCCATTTCCACGGTGGGGAGAGATTTAAGGCCATCATCTACATAGAAGTCACGTGTTACAAACTGCTTGACATTAGCATCGAAGTCCACCTCACTGCACTGGACAGACTGATGTAGGCCAAATATTGCCACTGCCAGAGAGGGACTGTCCCCAAAAACATGGACTCTCATCCGATACTCTATGATGTCATTGCAGAGGTTGTTGTCACGAAACCACAAAAAACAGAGAAAGTTCCTGTCCTCTTCCCACACACAGAAACAGTAAAACATCTGCTCGATGTCTGCTGTGAAGGCTACTGCTTCTTTCCTGAAGCGCATGAGGACACCAAGGAGTGAGTTGTTGAGGTCTGGGCCTTTTAGTAAGACATCATTATGTAGGTGATACCAGCCAGTTCAAAACTTGTGACTCAAAATGATGATGATTGGTGTTGACGACATCAAGAATGATCAGAGGCTCATTTCAGGCCAACTAGGTTCAAGTTGAACTCCCTTCCCTCAGAGGGCGCTGCGCCCAAGAGACAGTTTCTGTCAGAGAAGAAGAAACCCTTACCTACAAAAATCCTGGCACACCTGAGATTCGTTCTCTTCCCAGATCCGCCTCGCAAGGAGCAGGTCAAGAAGAC
>JAPEKO010113902.1:0-11106 GCA_027576075.1 Cathorops hypophthalmus
AAGTAACAAAGAGATGGTTCACAAAGGGGTTTTCAAATTATGCTGTGAAATTTTGCAAGCAATGCTTGATATGTGCAAAAGGAGGTATCAAATGTTAGTCTGATAATGTCAAGCAGCACACCCAATACCAGACAAACCATTTGATCATCTCCAAATGGACTTTATTGAACTAACACCTAGTAAAGGGAAAAGGTATTGCTTGGTAATAGTTGACATGTTTTCAAAATGGGTTGAAGTGCTAAACAAGACTCAGAGGCAGTAGTCAAAGCACTCCTGAGAGATATAATTTCTAGGTTGGGTATACCTAGCAAAATCTCAAGTGACAATGGAACACCCTTTGTTAATGCAGCCCTAAAGAAAATAGGAGCATTCATAGGGATAGACCTGAAACAACATTGTGCCTACCATCCTGTCAGTAGAGCAGTAGAGAGGGAAAATGGGTCCCTTAAAAAATAAACTAAGCAAAGCTTGTGCAGAAACTGGGCTAGGATGGACAAAGGTCCTCCCTGTAGTACTCACAAAAATGAGGATGCAAACTAGGCATAAACATGGGTTAAGCCCATTTGAAATTCTGTTTGGATGAGTACCCAACATGGGGATTGGGCCAGCCCAAGGAACACTGCCAGATCCCAGACTGTGTGATGATGCAATGTTGAATTACTGTGCAATGTTGTCCTCTGCTTTGAAATCTATCCACAAAAAGGTAAAAGAAGCACTTCCCAAGCCTGCTGAGGGACCTCTGCATGATCTACAACCAGGGGATTTGATAGTAGTAAAGGACTTCCGATGAACCAAGTGGAACAAGCCACGGTGGTTTAGCCCATTCTAGGTCCTGCTCGCAACCCCAACAGCAGTGAAAGTCACAGGCAGAGTGACATGGATCCACGCTAGCCACTGCAGGAGGGTTCCTAAACTGGCTGAGCAGGAGGAAGAGGAAGGCCTAAGTGACCCAGACACTGACTAAAACTCATGAGAAAGAAAAGCATCACTACATGGAACAGTGCAAGTATCACATCAATCACGCACACACCCTCAATAGCGAAGAGTATTTCAGTGTCTAGCCGATAGATAAGTCTTAGGGTTTTGAGTTTCCTCCATGTCCCGGTGAGGTGGGACAAGGGCTGATAGGGTGTGCCTGCCCTCTGAGCACCAACAAATGTCAAGAAGGGCAAGGGTTAACTCGGAGACATAGTTAATATAAAACGAAGAGGGTAAATCATTATAAACTAGGTCCAGTCGTGGGCCTGAGCATCTTGATCCTGCTGGGGCTCACGGGATGATTCGTGTGGTGGTCAATACGGGGAACTCAGGCTGACACAGAGTCAAAGACAGTTGGTTTAGTGGATGGAAGACTCTGATTCTATCCACCATACTGGTCCTAGGTTTAGTGATTGTGATGCTATGTTTGCTCCCTGTTTTCTGTCAATGTTGTAGGTCTGGGTTTCAGAGGCAGCTGACAAATATTGGTTACCAGATGGTGAAAATAGACTCAGATGACTTGCGTGACTGGCCTCCAAACCCACACTAAGACTATAACCCACCGTTTGATGACATCAGCACAGTTGACATGAAATTTGTCCTAACTTAAAACACTTAAATTTATGGTTGCTTCCTGTTCTATTATTCCTGATCTATGGAAATAGCTTGCTAGCATTAACTTAAGACATTGATGTCTTACAAAACAGCCTTAACATTATCACTGTACACTCAATAACATGTTAAGTCGAAACTCTCTGGGAACTCTCATCACTGAAACTGTGTACATTTCTTTTCTTTTAGCAATTATTATCCTTCAGGATAAAAAGGAGGTAAATGTGAGGGAAATTTAATGGATGAACATTATTATTCTCTGTTTCTGTATGTTGAGATCAAATGGTCTAGTGTAACTGAAAAGAGTTGTTTTCCACATGCTGTAACCACCTTTCTGTGGCCTTGGCTGGTGATAAGCATGGTGTCTGAGTTCCTGCACATAGCAGAGAATGTCAGGTGCACAAACTAACAAAGCTTCATAGAAAATCTTGAGCCAATCATGTGAAGACACAACCAGTAAGTGAATGCCTTTAGAGTATAATTAGATAACAGCCACTAAAACACAACTCAGAGTGCGCATACTCTCAGCATCACTGAAGTGGTGTCTTGTTCTTCTTCTCTTTCCTTTCCTATTTTATATTTCTTTTATATGATCTACTATAATAAATAACTGAAAAGACAACTGCTAAGCGTTCTGAAGTGTTTCTTAGAAGTTTCCATAACAGCCACAAAAACACAACTCAGAGAGTGCATGTGTCCTCTCCATCACTGGAAGTGATGTCTTCTCTTTTTTTCTTCTGCTTTTTCCTTTCTTATTTTATATATATCTGTTCTATATTATAATAAATAACTGAAAAGACAACTGCTAAGCATTCTGAAGTGTTGATTAGAAGTTTTCATAGGACTTCCGGCTGCGCGAGCATGGAGTAGTCACGTTTTCTTCACGCTCCCACCTTTCCTTAAATTAATACTAAATTTAGTCCTCTTATACAACGAAATCATTAAGAAACAGCAACATCTAACCAATAACAGTACCGATGGACGAGAAGAAGGTCACGCGATCTGCAAAAAATACTAAAAAGGACGAAAGCACCAAAGACAGTACGGCTGTTAACCAGGTGGATATGGAAGCCATAGCGGCAATGCACGAGGAACTGCGAGCAGCTATCTCGATGGACTTCAGATCAGCCATTTCAACACTGGAATGTAAACTGGACAAAATTCAAACGAAAGTTGACGACCACGACAAGCGGGTGATTTCTCTCGAGAACAATGCCAACGAAGCCAGTGACCAAATTAGGGCTCTTGAGGCTAGGCTCTTAGCCATGGCTGAGGACACTGCTAAGCTACAAGCTAAAGTTCTAGACTTGGAAGGACGAAGCAGACGGAATAATATTCGTATCTTTGGACTGCCCGAGTCGATTGAGGGCTCTCGCCCAACGGACTTCTTTGCAGAACTTCTGGTGGAGGTATTGGGTGAAGAGGTTCTCACATCGGCACCAGAGCTGGACCGCGCCCATCGCGCGCTCAAACGAGGCACCGGGGACAAGCCGCGTTCGGTTGTCATCTGTTTCCACAAGTACCAGACGCGCGACCTTGTGATACGTGAATCCCGCAATCTTCGAGGCAAACTTCAGTACCGAGGCACCCCAATCCAGATCTTTGAAGACTACAGCCCTGAAGTACTGGAAATGCGGTCTGAATACCGTGACGTAATGAAGGAACTCTATAGCCTTAAACTCAAACCCTCCCTCCAATATCCAGCCAGGCTGTTTGTCACTGTAGCTGGAGGTGCTGACAGGACGCGTCTTTACTCGGTCAAGGAAGCAGAGGACCTTGTGTCTAAGCATCGGCGGACATAGGACCCGAACCAAAACGACGCTGAGGACACAACATAAATATCCTTTGTTTAGGCTACATATTCTACTTGGCTTGTGGACTGTCATGGACCTTAAAAATGACTAGTAATATTGAGTTTGTATTTCAAATATTTGCGTGACTTTTCTGGCCAAGCGGCCTTGTTGATAAAAGTAGGCTAGTTTTATTTTATTTTATTCTCCGTGAAACAATGTAGACACCTTTGATTTACCCTTGTTATCTAGTTACAAAGAGATTGTGTTTCTCAAACGTAGGCACTACATGTGTTTCTTCAATTTTTTGTTAATTTTTACGAAATTCTCATTTTACCCTGGTTTAACTTGTAGGCTATATGGCCTAATCACTATGCCTAGTCATCCTCTTCCCAGTAGACCCCTTTTTGTATAATTTATTTTTTAATAGGGAAAGAGACACTCTTATTTACTAGGCAGGTCTCCTAAATATGTTTGATGGCAACAATGTTCTAATAGGCCAGTTGTTTGCTGTTTACCTGTTAATTAGTAATTACTCACTACTGTGTTGTGGGGCACTTATCAGCCTGGTGGGCTGCGAGTGCGGGTCAGGTGAGTCTTAGAAATGCCTTTTAGTGGTGGTAGCTGCCATTTGGGCAGTCTTCAGACCAGGGACTCTTGGGGGCAACTGATTTTTATGTTTTCCTTTCTCTCTCTCTTTCTTTGCCAGCTCCTTTTAATATTCCTATTGACAGTGTTTACTTTACTTTATAAACATAGGTTAATAGAGTGACACATGTTAAAAATGCAGCTCAGGTGCACAGTGGGGGTTACAACTTTGTTAGTTGGAATGTCAAGGGCCTTGGTCATGTTATAAAACGAGCAAAGGTATTTTCTCATCTGAAGTCCCTGTGTGCGGATATAATATTTCTCCAGGAAACACACATTAAGCATACTTCTAAAGGGAAACTTAAAGTAGGCTGGGTAGATCAACTATATGAAGCAAACTTCTCTACCAAAGCAAGGGGGGTAGCTATTTTAATCAGGAAAAACATTCCCTTTATTAAGTCTTCAGTAATAACTGATCCCAATGGTAGATTTGTAATTGTAGTGGGTACTTTAAACTCAGTACCTATTACACTAGTAAACCTCTATGCACCTAATTTTGACAATCCTGATTTTTTCCAAAAGGTTTTTAATATGATTCCTGATTTCTCAAGCACGAGTGTTATAATAGGAGGAGACTTCAATTGTGTACTTGATCCCCTGTTAGACAAACAGTTTTCCAAGTCCCTTCAAAAATCTAACTCATGTATCCGCCTTAACACTTTAATAGAAAACCTTAACTTAGTTGATATGTGGCGTCTCACCCATCCAACTCTAAGAGACTACTCCTTTTTCTCTTCACCTCATAAAGCATATTCCCGCATTGATTATTTTTTAGTGGACTCCAAGCTATTATCAGCTGCTGATTCAGCAACCTATCATCCCATAGTGATTTCAGACCATGCACCCATATCCATGGTACTAAAAATAGGCTCTGTAAGAGCTACATGTAAACAATGGCGTTTTGACGCTACCTTACTGAAAGATGAACAATTTACTGACTTTCTCCAAAATCAGATCTCATTCTTTATCTCTGAAAATGACACAGGTGATGTTAATGACAAAACCCTGTGGGAGGCACTTAAGGCTGTAATCAGGGGCCACATCATAGCTTATATGTCTAGGCAAAAAAGAGCTGAAGCAAAGAGGCTGGAAGACTTAACTAGGGATCTGTCTATTCAGGAAGGCCTCTATAAGACAACCCCCAATGATGGTACTCTTGAGAAAATTACAAGGTTAAAATATGAATATAACACCATCCTCTCTCAAAGAGTTCGCACACTACTTGCAAGAACGCAGCAAAAATACTTTGAGCTTGGTGACAAGCCCCACAGGCTTCTAGCGAGGCAATTGCGGCACTCTCAGGCCACCCGTGCAATACATAAAATAAATGACAAAAAGGGCAAACTAATTACAGATCCACAAAAAATAAACAAAGCATTTGCTTCATTTTATGAAGAACTATATCAGTCTAAAGTTGAGTCCTCTGACTTACAGAAGATGAATGAATTCCTAGAGAAGAGCCAGCTTCCTAAACTGGATAAAGAGGCCTGCGAATCAATAGAAGCCCCCATCACATTGGAGGAAATTAAGTCTGCCATATCTCAATTCCCAAATAACAAAGCCCCAGGCCCTGATGGGTTTACCATTGAAATCTACAAAAAATACTCATCCAACTTAGCTCCCTTGTTGTTGCGTATGTTTGCCCACTCAAAAGAGACAGCAGTACTGCCACCGTCACTGTACAACGCGAACATTACACTCATTCCTAAAAAAGATAGGGACCCTCTGGACATGGCGTCATACCGTCCAATATCTCTCCTTCAAATGGAAACAAAAATTCTGAGTAAGGTGTTAGCAAATCGACTCCGTAAACACATAGCTAGCCTTATACACCCCGATCAGACTGGCTTTGTACCAGGTAGACAGATATACTTCAACCTGCGCCGTTTATTCAATATAATTTATAGTAAGCAGAAGGAAGAGTCTGTGGTCATAGCGTTGGACGCAGAGAAAGCATTTGATTTTTTGGAAAGAGAGTACATGTTCACCACCTTGAAATACTTCAATTTTGGCCCTGAATTTATTAGATGGATTGAGATTATCTATGCCCATCCTCAGGCTTCAATAATCACAAACGGTGATATCTCAGAATCATTTCCTCTCCATAGGGGTGTACGTCAAGGGTGCTCTTGCTCGCCATACCTTTTTAACCTAGCACTAGAGGCTCTAGCCAGCCAAATAAGAGCTAAGCAGGAGATAGCCCCAATTGATATTTTGGGGGTGAAGAATAAGATATCTCTGTTTGCGGATGACATTACTTTATTCATCTCTCATCCTAAATCCTCCATCCCTCCTCTACTACAGCTCATTGACACATTTGGTAGCTTCTCAGGATATAAAATCAACTGGAACAAGAGTGAACTCATGCCCATATCTAACAAAGTCGACCTTAACTTTCTTAGTACAACAGCATTTAAAATTGCAACAGACAAATTCAAATCCCTTGGCATTATAGTAACACGTGATCAACGACAGCTCCTCTCTAGTAACTGGGAATCCAAACTCCAACAATTCAAACAGAATATCCAATTCTGGAACACATTGCCCATCTCTATGGTGGGTCGCATCAATGCCATAAAAATGGTTGTCCTTCCTCGATTTCTTTACATCTTTCAAAATCTACCTGTATTTATTCCCCTCTACTTCTTTAAAAAACTTGACTCAATCATATCTTCCTTCATTTGGAACAATAAATTACCTAGAATTTCTAAAAAACACTTGGAGAAATCAAAGCCTGAAGGAGGCTTCGGCTTGCCCCATTTTAAATTTTACTATTGGGCGGCTAACTTGAATGTTTTACTACATTGGCGTAGTGCTCTTCCAGTGGCCCATTACAATCAAGAAGACGCCCCCTCGTGGCTTCAGATGGAAGTACTTTCATGTGGGCCCACCTCACTCCCTGCCCTCCTTAATAACCCTCCTAAAGTTAAAATACCTTCCTACATTAAAAGCCCTGTTATTATTCAATCCCTTAAAATTTGGAAACAGATCCAACATTTTCTTGACTTGCCCAAAGTCTACATAGACAGTCCAATCTGTCATAATCATGCATTTACCCCGGCCTTAATGGATCCAGTCTTTTCTCAGTGGAGGACTAACAATATATCCTGTATACAAGACCTGTACTCTCAAGGGTGTCTAGTTTCCTTTCAACATTTCCAACAGGTATTTGACCTACCAGCCTCACACTTTTTCAGGTTCCTGCAAATCAGACATTTTATCAGAACACATATACCACAGTATGAACAAATACCCCAACACCAAATTCTGGACAGTATTATACGCCTTACTCCAGGGAACAGTGGTACAGTCTCTATTTTGTATGGCATATTGATGGCTCATCAGAAAGTGAACACTGATAAGGTTAAAAATAGCTGGGAACAAGAACTTGGAATGGAGCTGTGCTCAACAGTATGGGAGGGTGTTCTTGACATGATTCACGGTACTTCAATAAACTCCAGACACTCTTTGCTTCAGTTTAAAGTGGTTCATAGGCTTCACTTCTCCAAGGCCAGGTTACATAGTATTTACCCTAACTCTTCTCCTTTATGTGACAAATGTAAACAACAAACAGGTACCCTGACGCACCAGTTCTGGGGATGCCCTAAACTAACTCTCTTTTGGACTCTCATATTTGACTACATCTCAAAAGCATTCCATAAAACTATTGTGCCTGACCCACTCCTTGCCATTTTTGGCTGTGTAGAATATAAAGCCAACATAAGTGGCTATGTAGGACAAGCTATCTCCCTCTGCACTCTCTTAGCTAAACGCCTTATTCTGCAACATTGGAAATCAGAAGCCTCTCCTCAGTTCCAGCAATGGCTTAGAGATCTGGGCAGTGTTTTGCACTTAGAACGGTTGCACTACAACAACACAGGCAGGGATAGAGCATTTTCTAAAACTTGGCAGCCACTGCTTGACAAATGGTCAGAAACACAGGACACTGACTCCTAGCTCCTGAGCTCTCCTTATTACATTTTCTTTTCTGTCACAGTCTTTTCACTGTCTTACTTCTATGCATTTTAGTTAGCTGGCTCTTTTGTTTTGTTCTCTCTCTCTCTTTCTCTTTCCTTTTTTCTCTCTTTCCTTCTCTCTTGTTCCTTCAGTTGCATTTCAAGTGGGGTGGGGGGTTGGCTGGGGTTGTTTTGTTGTTCTTTGTGTATGAAACAAAAAAAAAATACGAAGGAATATGTCGTATATTGATATCTTGTAAAATGTCTATTTCCTTCAATAAACATTATTGTCTAAAAAAAAAAAAACACAGTGGACCAACACCAGCAGATGACATAGCGCCCCAAATCATCACAGACTATGTAAATGCCACAGTGGACTTCAAACACCTTGGATTCTGTGCCTCTCCACTCTTCCTCTAGACTCTAGGACCTTGATTGCCAAATGAAATGCAAAATTTCCTTTCATCTGAAAAGAGGATTTTGGACCACTGAGGAACAGTCCAGTTCTTTCTCTTGTCAGCCCAGGTAAGACACTTCTAAACCAGAGACGTTGTCAGAAGTGTCTTGATATTAGGAATGTGACAGTTGTAACCCCTTTCCTGAAGATGTCTGTGTGTGGTGGCTCTTGAAGCATTGACACCAGCCTCAGTCCACTCCTTGTGAAGCTTTCCCAAGTTCTTGAATCGACTTTTCGTGACGATCCCCTCAAAGCTGCAGTCACCCCTATTGCTTGTGTGCCTTTTCAAGCAATGACCTTCTGTGGCTTACCTTCCTTATTGAGATCCTTGACGATGATCTTCTGGACAACTGTTAAGTGAGCAGTCTTTGCCATGATTGTGGCTGTGTTTCCTGAACTAGACCAAGAGATACTGACTCTAAATGAAATCTTTTTTTTTTTTTTAGGGGGTTGCCATAAGCATAATTATCAAAGCCATAATTATCAAGCCATAATTATCAAAATGAAAAATTCTTAACATTTTGGTTTACATGTAATGAGTGTAGAATATATTAAAATTTAACTTTCTTAAATAACTGATGGAAAATACTGAACTTTTTCACACTATCCTAACTGAGATGCACTAATGTTGTTTATAAAAAGCAGCTTTCTGATTAGATCATGGACAGTGGCCTAATAGATTGTCTGCAAGAAATTAATAAAGCAACCTGTTTGGAGCCCAGACTGCTGGGAAGGGGAGAGAAGTAAACTACAAAAGAGGCACTTGCACTAACCCAAACTATACAAAAGATCAAATGAAGGAAAAGCAGCCAATTCAATCAATTAAACTTGAACAACAGCATGTTTCACAATCAGGGTATACTTTTTCGGGACCACAATAGTCCAAAAATCAAACCTCAGTTTTTCTTTCCTCTGCTGACAATTTCCTTCCGAGATGAAAATTAATTGCACAGAGCTTCTCTTCAGAGCTACAGGTCATATACTAGGCATGTTACTTACGGTGAGATGGCATACAGAGTTAAACTGACCCACCTTCTTATGTAGGATTATTTTATACCTCAAGTTGTGGTTTAGGGCTTCACAATATGTTAAATCTGTTTCTCTGGCCATGGTCATCTTTGTACCAGGCTCTGTGTTACAAGGGTCAGTTGGTCAGACTGTGGAATGTACCTTTTTGTTAGCCAGTTTAGAAAGTTAGTATTCCTCTTATTTCAATAGGTATGATGCACAACTGACCCCACCCCACCCCACCCACCCACCCACCCACACACACACACACACACACACACACTAGGGTTTTGCCCTGGACCTGACTGACTACAGGCCCTGTCTTTCTCACTTATTTATTCATATAATTTTGGGGTTGACAGCTATGTGCAACCATGCTAACAGTAAAAAGTGACTGTCAGTACCACCATAAAGTGCTCTTAAAAGTCACCAGATGCCACCAAATGGGCTCCCTTTTTTCAAAAATTTCTGGGGGAGGCCATCCCCAACAAGAGGGGGGAAAACCCTTGTTTTCATTTAAGAGCAAAATAAAAGTCTCTCCGATAACCCAAAAGTGAGGGCTTTATTTTGATCCTGGGGAGAACACACTTTTATATATAATATACTGTATATAAAATGTGTTCAACACACACTGTTGTGGTCAGAAGTTTACATACAGTGACAATGGACATGAATGTCATGGCAATATTTGGGATTTAAGCAGAGGTTGACAATAATGAAGTACATTTACTTGAGTACTGTACTTAAGTACAATTTGAGTTTCTGTACTTGAGTATTTTTTTTTTTAACTTATGACTTTAACTTCACTGCATCTGAAAGACAAATATTGTACTTTTCACTCCACTACATTTCTATCAAGGTCCTTGTTAGCAGCTTTGAAAGTGAATGTTTTATCTTTTCTTTTCTAATACATTTTTTTCCCCAGGTAACACTGAGACAGCCTATCAGTAATCACTAGGGTCACATCATGTCCATAGACTGTACAAAATCAAGTTCAATTATTTCTCAACATTATTTGAATACGATCAGTTAATGGCAGAATGGAAGGAGGCGGTTCTTCTGGGGAATGCACACACCCATAACCCATGTTTCAGGTTTCGGAAAGGATTAAAGATACGTTTTGTTTTAAATTTTTGCTTTGTTTGCCGAAAACGAACCACATCACAGCCTATAAAAACTCACCATCCAACCTGCATCACAGCCTACAAAAACTCACCATCCAACCTGCATCACAGCCTACAAAAACTCACCATCCAACCTGCAGAAGCATATTGAGGTATTTAAAGGTTTTATTCTAAGAGAAAGCTTGCAATGAAGTTGTCTGTGCTTTTAGAGCTAGCGATAACGTTGCAAACGTAGCTATGCAGTCAGGTTAGTCAAATGACTTTCTATGGATTTTCCCACCAAGTTGCCTTCACCTTGTCCACAGCTAATGATAACACATAGCTAGTTAACTTGAACACTGTTAGTTAGCATGTAAAAATGGAGTTACGCTAACACGAATAACATTAACTTGTCTGAGGTCCTTTCAGAAATATGTTTTAGCATAATCTTGCCAAATAAATAGAATATAGAGATCCTTCTTTTCTAGTAGCATTAGCTACCCAATATGATTTTGAGTTTGAAAAGAGTTTGCTAGCATGTCAGGTGGAGTTTC
>JAPEKO010114029.1:0-11067 GCA_027576075.1 Cathorops hypophthalmus
GAATGGCCAAGTCAAAGTCCTGACCTTAATCCAATTGAAATGTTGTGGAAGGACCTGAAGCGAGCAGTTCATGTGAGCAAACCCACCAACATCCCAGAGTTAAAGCTGTTCTGTATGGAGGAATAGGCTAAAATTCCTCCAAGCCGGTGTGCAGGACTGATCAACAGTTGCTGGAAATGTTTAGTTGCAGTTATTGCTGCACAAGGGGGTCACACCAGAAACTGAAAGCAAAGGCTCATACACTTTTGCCACTCACAGATATGCAATATTGGATCATTTTCCTCGATAAATAAATGACCAAGTATTATAATTTTTTTCTTTTTTTTTTTTAAGTGGGCTCTCTCTATCTACTTTTAGGACTTGTGTGAAAATCTGATGTTTTAGGTCATATTTATGCAGACATGTAGAAAATTCTAAAGGGTTTACAAACTTCCAAGCACCACTGTAGGTCCTCTTGATCATATGACACCAACCAGAGAAGGTGAAGTCTATCAGCTTCCTTTTGAGACATTAATTCATCATGCACAGTTTAACCAGAAGTAGTGCAAAATCTGTGCCCTGTGGATCTCGAGTGGCACAGCAGAGAAGTTTTGCCCCCATCATCCTCCCCCATCATCCAGATATTGCCACTTTTCAATCCTGATGATGCCACAGTCATCTATGTTTGGGAGCCTAAGAGAGCAAAATTATCTGGGCTCTCTAGGAGGAAGAGATGGCATGGATCTTTCCTGCCTTCTCAGTTACACTAGCCAATCATGGATGTGTGTGAGTACATTAACAGGAATTAAGTGGATTGGGCTTTCCTCCGATTGTGCTTTCTCCCCCCTGACATTGTATGAGTAAAATATGCGGTCAACTGGTATTACTTGTCTCGGATGCTTCTGCCCGTAATAGCCCTCCTTAGTTGGTAGCTGTTATGTGATACTGGAGAGCAGTCTGATGGGTGGGAATTGGCCATGGCTAAATTACAGAAACGGAGGGGAACGAGACACATTATAATACTGTAATATGTCTCTGATATGGGTGGAGTACAGCAGCATGGCAGCATCGAGCTGATGTTCACACACTTATTTTTGCAAAAGAAAAGAAGTGCCGCACACTCCCGAGTTGCATAAATAAAACTGCATAAATTTTTATTTATGCAACTCAGGAGTGTGCAGCACTTCTTTTCTTTTGCAAGTGTTTTCTGGTGGCCAGCACCTCCTTTTCTGGTGTGCGTTTTGCACTTCCACTCATCACACACTTATTTTTACCATTTTTGTTGCTTTTCAGCTTCATTCACTCACTCGCTGCTCACACACACGAGACACACACCTGTTCTGGTCAAGGGAACTCCCTTCTCTTCACTCTATACCTCCTTTTCTAATCTCCACTATCATTGCTGTTGCAACTGTGAAACACGCACACATTAATTGACAACAGGTGCATTGACTTTGCCACTCACTTTACCTGGTCCCACCCTCCATTCACAAACTGACGCCAGGCCACAGCCCTGCTGCCACATATCCCCACTGCCCGACTCAGGCCAGGGAGCCATCAAGCCTGCGGTGGACACCCCCCCCCCCCCCCCGGACCAGGAAGTCCACCATTTATGCCCCCAGCCTGTGGACCACCTCGAATTTAAATGGCTGGAGGGTGATATACCAACAGCTGATCCACGCATTGTCATCCTTCATGCGATGGAGCCACTGGAGGGGCACATGGTCCGAACAGAGGGCGAAAGGGTGCTCCAGCAGGTAGTATCGGAGCGTGAGGACCGCCCACTTGATGGCCAGGCACTCCTTTTCTATGGTGCTGTACTTACTTTGCCGCATTGAGAGCTTACAGCTGATGTACAGCACGGGACGTTCCTTTCCCTCCACCTCCTAGGACAAAACGGCCCCTAGCCCTCTGTCCAATGCATCCGTCTGTAAAATAAAAGGGAGAGAAGTCAAGGCAGTGTAAAGTGGCCCCCCACACAGTGCAGCTTTTACCTTGGTGAAAGTCTGTTGGCGCTGTTCCATCCACTGGACCGGATCTGGTGCTCCCTTTTTACTGAGATCAGTCAGTGGGCTGGTGACATCCGAATAATTGGGTATGAACCTACGATAATAGGCAGCCCCAGGAACTGTCTCACCTGCTTTTTGGTCTTGGGCCTCGGGCAGGCCGCAGTCGCTGCATTTGGGGACACACCTGCCCATGATCCAAGTGGAAATCCAGATACTGTACTTCCACCTGCCCAATTGCACATGTTTTCAGGGTAGCTGTGAGCCCCATGCACCTCAGCAACTCTAGGATGGCCCTAAGGTGTTCAAGATGCAGCAGCCAATCATTTGCTGTATATAATAATGTCATCGAGGTGTGCTGCCACATATGTGGCATGGAGATGGAGGATCTTGTCCATGAGCCGCTGGAACATAATGAGAGCCCCAGATAACCCAGAAGGAAGCATGACAAACTGATGTAATCCAAACGATGTGGAAAAGGCCATTTTCTCTCGGGATAGAGGAGTCAAGGGGATCTGCTAATAACCCTTCATTAGATCAAATGTCGAATAAAAGTGAGCAACACCTGACTGATCAAGCACTGACTCAGTGCGCGGCATTGGGTATGCATCAAATTCAGACACGTCATTGACCTTTTTGATAGTCTACACAGAACTGGACCAACCTGTCGGTCTTTGCTACAGGACCACCAGGCTGCTCCAGTCACTGTGATATTCCTCGATTATACCCATGTCAAGCATGACTTTGAGTTCATCCTGAACCCCTTTTTTTTTTTGGGTGTATGCACCCTTACTGCTTACCCGAACATACAAAAATTTTGTTCCTGCTAGTTGAAGGTCCCTCCTCCCAATTAGTAATTTGAATGGTGAATACCCTGTGGAGGCTTGTGGGACTTCTCGCACTGCAAATAACGGGCTCATGCCATTTATCCCAATTATCCCAATCTTTGCTTAGAAACTTCTGTATTAGATTTTTAAGGGTTTGATTTAAATTGCTCTACTAAACCATTCGTTCGTGGGTGATGGATGCTGGTGTTGATAGATTTAATTCCCAATAACTCGTACAGCTCGCGAACTGTGTGTGACATAGTGCCTTGGTCCGTCAGGATTTCTTTTGGAATCCCAGCCCAGGAGAGCGCGTCCACAACACTGCATGTGGAGATATTGCGGAGAGGCACTGCTTCCAAATATCGTGTTGCATAGTCCACCAGAACTAAAATAAAGCGATATCCTCGTGCTGACTGATCGAATGGCCCGAAGAGATCCACACCAATTCTCTTGAAAGGGGTCTTGATTAGAGGCAGCAGGCACAAAGGCACTTTTGGAGTGGCTGTGGGATTTACTAATTGGCATTCGCGGCATGCCGCACACTACTAACGAATTTCCCTGCAACTCCCTGGCCAGTAGAACCGGGCCATTATTTAGGCTAGTGTTTTATCCTATCCTAGGTGTCTGGCCATGGGATTAAAGTGAGCTGCATGGAACACGAGTTCCCTACGGCTCTTAGGGATTAACAGCTGTGTTATCTCTTCACTGGTTTGAGTGTCCTGCATCACTCGATACAGCCTATCCTTAATAATAGTGAAATACTAGAAGGAGGGTGTTACATTTGTTGGAGAGTTTGACCATCAATTACGCTCACTTGGTCAAATGCATGACGCAGAATCTTGTCTCGCAACTGCTCTCATGAGAAATCCTCAAGGGAATCCCAGAGAGAGGGAGGAGGGGCGAGCTGCTCCTCGCATCGCCCCAACGTGGCACTGATGTAGACAGCTCTGTGACAGTTTCCCCAGTCAATGCTACACCAGGATCCCCCTGTGACATATCATTGCAGGACCCACCCTCTACTATGGGTTCCATTAATTTTCTGATTCCCAGCCAATCAGTTCCCAAAATCAGTGGGTGGGTGAGACAAGGATTAACAGCCATCTTTATTTTATGATTTTGTCCCCAAAATAGAATATGGACCGGCACTAGAGGATAATTGTGAACATCGTGCGCGCACACACACACACACACACACACACAAACACACCCTTCACCTCTTGTGCTGTCCTCAATGCCTCACCTTGCACCAGGTGGATTGAGATCTGCTTACAGCTGGAATCCACCAACGCATGATGCGTATCCCCTTGGACACTTATGATGTGCTCTGGCCTGATCAGGGGTGGTCTCTGGCATGTCGGGGATCTGGACCACAGCTCCCACCTCCATTGTGGAGCACTGACTCTGGAGATGTCCCAGCTCCCTGCGGCACCAGAATATCAGCCCAGGCTTTCCCTCTGCACTGGTGTTATGGGCTTCACTCACCTGGGGGGGAGAAGACACAGACATGGAAGGAGAACACATGAGGACACCACAGGTGCATTGGACCGGCTGGAGGGGAGCTGGCCCCTGTCTCCATGGTGGGGGGGATTGGACGAGGAATGTGGTGGAGAAGGAGAGAGAAAAAGAAAAGAGGTGACCTGTCCACCTGCTGCTGGAACCACTGCCAGATGGTCTTCCACCAACTTGTCGGCCTGGACGAGTCTTCCTCCTGGGCCAGTACCAGGGCTTCAAAGCATTGCTCTTGCTGCTTCCGGAGGGCGGGCAGTGCTTGATGCTGGTTCTGCTGGGCGGTAGCGAGGGCATGGATGAGATCCTTAAATGGGGAGGACTCCATGTGGTGGTTCCCTTCCATGCGCCTGGCTTTTGGCACCACTGTAATATGTCCCTGATGTGGGTGGAGTACAGAAGCATGGAAGTGGGAGCTGATGTTCTCTCTCACACTTTATTTTTACTATTTTCATTGTTTTTCAGCTTCATTCACTCACTCACTTGTTGCTCATACACAGACACATGTTCTAGTTGGGAGAGGTCCCTTCTCTTCGCTCTACCCCTCATTTTCTAATCTCCACCATCACTGCAAAACACACATTTAATTGACAACAGGTGCATTGACTTTGCCATTCACCTTCCCTGGCTCTGCCCTCCATTCACAAACTGATTCTAGGCCATGCCCCCGCAGCCACAAATACCTTCAGTGCAATATAACCGGCTGGTTGAAGAGAAGTTAGTTGAAAACACACATGCAGTGTGCCTGAACCAAGTGAAGTTAACAACTGGCTAATTTAGATGTCGGTCAAACCCATCAACCATTATACAAATTAATTGGAACATATTTGCTTTATTTCAGGAGCATATGTGATGGTTATATTAACAAGCAATTTAACAACCAATAACATTTTTAGTATTCTTATGGAATTCAGTGATTCCACAAGAGTCATGCCATGGAGAAATGATCTTTTTTATTCTGTTTATTTTTAACTCCTTAAACTCTTGTAGCTGGAGAGCTTCATGTTAAGGGACAAATAACATCCAATGAATGAATGAATAAACATTATGGAAGTTTGGTCGCTTTATTACTAAAAACCATGTGAGGGGGTTATATTTACACTGCATCACTGGGTGTAAGAACTTCCAAGTCGAAGTCACTGGCCAGGGTGGAAGGGCTCAAATGAACTCAACAGCTAAGTGTACAGAACCAAGGCATTCACAGTAGTGGACCGTGGTTGTGGTCTTCTAGCTATGGTTTGAAATAGCAGGGGAAGGCAGGCCTATTCAGCCCAGCACAGCAACTTGCCTAGGAGAGGGGAACTCCGATGTAAAACCTATGATCTGGTAACGCTGTTACCGTTACAGTTCGCTAGGCCATGACAGATGAACCTCAGGTGTAAAGAGTGGTGCCAGTTTTGCACACACTGCACTCCACTTTAAAGCTCCATTGTGCAAGGCATGAAGGGAAACACCATGTCACCATCTAACACTAAAGTCCTGTGGCGATGGGGGAGGGGCACGAATGGCAGGTGGAAGATGTCACTGGAAGCCCGCAGCCCTAATCCTGGATACAGGCAGCTCAGGACCTGGAGACAGCGACTTCATTCGGCAGCACCCTGAGCGACTAAGCAGCCTTTGTAAAGGACAGCACTGCTTGCCCCACATGGGGAGGGACCTAGAAAAGGTGGTCTAATGAAAGCTTCAACCCCAGTTGGCTCGCCGCAGTCAACTAGCATCTTCAGTGCAGCTGCAACAGTAAAAGTGAGATAAGGTGCTCCTCACTTGCCTCAAGTAGTGAAAAATGACTCAAGCTTGCATGCTGGAACATCAGAACCATCGCCCAGTGTGTTATTCTGCTGTAGTAGTTCACAAGCTCCAAAGGCTGGATATTGACATCGCTGTGGTCAATGAAGTCCGCTTCGCCGGAGAGGCTAGTCTGAAAGAACGTGGTGCTGGATGCACCTTCTATTGGTCAGGGAAAGCCAAATCAGAAAGGCGTCTGTCCAGCATGGGATTCGTAATCAAAGACACCATCGCTTCAAAACTTGCAGGTCTGCCCAGATGACATTTAGACCGCATCATCTCCCTGTGACTTCTGCTTCAACACAAGCACATCACACTTATCAGTGTATATACCCCAACTCTTCAAGCAGACCCAGCAGACAAAGACAAATTTTATGCTGATTTGCGTGGCGTTCTACAGCAAGTCCCTGCAAATGATGGTCATCATCCTTGGTGACTTCAACGGCAGAGTCGGCCATGACTTGGTAACCTGGAAAGGAATTCTCGGCAAGCATGGCGTTGGCACCTGCAACGATAATGGGGGTTTGCTCTTGTAATTCTGCACAGAACAGCAGCTTGTCATCACAAGCACCATCTTCCAGCAGAAGGACAGGCTCAAAAAGACCTGGATGCATCTTCGTTCAAAACATTGGCACCTCATTGACTACGTCCTAGTGCGCCAACGCAACCTCCAAGATGTCTTGCAAACCAGAGTGATGCCTAGCGCTGAATGCCAGGTAGACCATCACCTCGTCTGCTGCAAACTGAACTTCAAATTCAAGTCTAAACTGAAGAGATCAAGGTCTCCAGTCAGCTGAGTGAAAGCTGACTTTCAGTCAAGTTTGCAAACCAAGCTTAAAGGTGAGAATGACTCCCTTGACATGTCCCCAGAAGGACACTGGGAACACCTAAAGCACTCTTTAAAGCACTGCAAGCTTCCAAAGAAGTTCTGGGATATGCCTCCAGGAAAAACCAGGACTGGTTTGATGAAAACAACCAAGCAGTCCAAGAGCTACTGTCAAAGAAGTGTTCAGCCCATCAAGCCCACCTTGCTCAGCCAGACTGTCCCAAGAAGAAAGCAGATTTCTGCCTCGCCTGTAGCAATCTCCAGTGCAAGCTTCGAGAGATCCAGAATCAGTCGTGGTCCAACCTTGCCGAGAGGACTCAGCTGTGTGCTGACAGAGGAGACTAATAAGGGTTTCTACGATGCCCTGAAGGCAGTATATGGCCCAACTTTCCAAGTTTAAAGCCCACTGTGCAACATGGATAGCAGTGAGCTCCTCACTGATAAAGCCTCCATTTTGAACCACTGGTCTGAGCACTTCAAGATGCTCTTCAGCACCAATTGTAATGTCCAGGTTTCAACATTGGAGCGTATACCTCAGCAGCCTATCAAGGCAGAACTTGATGTTGCTCCCACCCTGGAAGAAACCATCAAAGCCATCGAACAGCTGAAAACAGTGAAGGCAGCCGGATTTGATGGAATCCCCCCAGAGATCTGAGAGCATAACGATCCAGCTCTTCATTCCAAATTTCAAGAATTCCTTACCTGTTGCTGGGAAGGAGGAGAAATCCCCAATGATCTCCATGATGCAGTCTTCATTAGCCTGTACAAGAACAAGGGAGTGAAATCTGACTGCTCCGAATACAGGGGAATAACCTTGCTCGCCATTGCAGGTAAAATCCTTGTGAGAATCCTCCTCAACATACTGGTATCCTCTGTCACAGAAGAACTCCTTCCAGAAAGCCAGTGTGGCTTCAGAATGAACAAAGGCACAACTGACATGTTGCTTGTCCTCAGGCAGCTCCAAGAGAAATGTCATGAACAAAACAAGGATCTGTACATGACCTTTGTAGACTTGACCAAAGCATTTGACACCATGAGTAGACAGGGACTTTGGCAGATCATGGAATGGCTTGGCTGTCCTCCAAAGTTCCTGAATATGGTTATCCAGCTTCATAAGAACCAGCAAGGGTAAGTCAAACTGAACGAGCTTTCTGAACCTTTTGCCATCCTGAACGGCATAAAGCAAGGCTGTGTACTCGCGCCAACACTGTTCACCATCTTCAGCATGATGTGCCACGCCATGGATGATTTGGGCACTGACAACGGCATCTACATCCACTACGGCACTGATGACAGCCTGCTTAATCTGATGCTCCTACAGGCTCAAGACAATGGAGCAGCAAATTCGGGAACTTCTGTTCACTGATGCTGCTGCTCTTGTTGCCTATACTGAGTCAGCCATGCGACACTTAGTGACCTGCTTTGCAGAAGCTGCCTGACTCTTCAGCTTAGAAGTCAGTTTAAAAAAAAACTGAATTCCTCCATCAGCCTGCATCAAATCAACAGTACCAACCACCCCACATTACCATCAACCAGTCTGAGCTGAAAGCTGTTCAGCAGTTCACCTACCTTGGGTGCATGATCTCTGTGGATGCAAAGACCGACAAAGAAATTGACAACAGACTGGCAAAAGTGAACAGCACCTTTGGCTGGCTCTACAAACGAGTCTGGAACAACAAGGGCCTGAAGAGGAACACCAAAGTTAGCGTCTACTGTGCTGTCATGCTGACTTACACTGCTGTATGGCTCGGAGTTGTGGGTCATTTATTGGCGACATATACATGTCCTCGAGTGCTTTCACTAGTGCTGCCTCCGTTCCATCCTTAACATCCACTGGAGTGACTTTGTCACCAACTTTGAAGTCCTTCAGGAGGCAGGTCTCACCAGCATTGAATCCAGGCTTCATTGGGCAGGCCGTGTGTCCAGGATGCCCAAGATCGTCCTTTATGGTGAGCTATCATCAGATCACAGAAACGTAGGTGCCCCCAAGAAGCGGTTCAAAGGCTTCCCTCCAGGACTCCAACATCAGTCCCACTCACTGGTCCTCTTTAGCCACTGACCGAGACTGCTGGAGAAGTACTGTGCACAATGTAATTGCATCCTTTAAGAACACCCGTCATGCCAGCCTTGAGGACAAGCGAGCAAGGAGGAAAGCCAGGAAATCCACAGCTCCCATTCCTGACCAGACCCTGCCCTGCAGCCTGTGTGATTGTGCCTGTTTATCTCGCAGAAGACTCTTTTTCGCTACAAGCGTGCCTGTAGGAGTCGTGGACAGCCCCTATCATAAATCTTCATTCGCGAAGCCAAGCCATGACTATAAACCACACCGTGGCATTCTTCAAATACGGCAGTAAGGAAATTCCTGTACTGCTGCAGAACTACTTGAATGCCATGTGAACCTTTGCAATGTGTCCTTTTTTTATGCCTACATTTATTTATATAAATAAGTAATTACTCATGTCTTAATTTCTGGATGTTGGCTTTCTTTCATCAGTTATCTTAATATGAATCCAACTAGGTTTCACAATTTCATTAAGTTTAATTTCTTAATTTCATTAAGTTTGTGTGTAATTGAAATTAAGTGTTTTAAACTTGACAACCTAATCCATATATAAAATCCATATGAAAAACACATACTTGCTTCTGTAAATGCTACCAGAAACCATTTGCAAATAAATCTGTTCATATCCAGCTTGATAAATAAGGCCCATTTTTGGATCTTTCAGAACCTTGAATGCAAGGGCTGAGTTTCCTTCACAATCCTGGACAAGATGTAAATTACCTAGACTTAACATGAGATCAAACGGAAACCAACAACTCGCCCTTGGTCGCTCAGACCCACGGGGTTATGGCCAGTGAAAGAAAGAACAACTTTATTCATCACACACTTGTGAAATTTCCTCTCTGCATTTAACCCATTTGAAGCAGTGAGCACACAGACATACCATGCTAACAGCACCCTGGGAGCAGTTGGGAGTTAGGTGCCTTGCTCAAGGCCATTCCATATTAACCTAACCTGCATGTCTTTGGATTGTGGGGGAAACTCACTCAGACATGGGGAGAACGTGCAAACTCCACAAAGAAAGGCCCTTGCCGGCCGCTGGGTTTGAACCCAGAGCCGTCTTGCTGTGAGGCGACCGTGCTAACTACTACAACACCGTGCTGTGCATAGCTGCTGTTCCAGTACCTTATTGAATGTACGTATAGTACCAGTACTCCTAGTTCGAGGCTACTATATCTTAGTCCTCAAACTTTTTTTTTTTGTCTGTCTTCATTCATGTAGAATCTTGAATGTTTGAGGTTTGGTAAAAATGCTCTCTTACATTGGGTTAGTGTTACATTTTATAATCTTGTTGCATTTCATGTTCAATTTCAGATATTTTGTCCTTTTATTTCTCCAGAAATAAAGAACACTCTGCTGCAAGTCTTTTCCTGCTCCACATGTCCTTGTTCCTATGCATCTCAAATTTACCTTGACAGACACATCGAGAGATGCCACTATGAAGAGTATGTGAGACTGCGGGAATCAGGAGAGATTAAATATGAACTTCAGATCTCCTCTGAAGACTCGAGTAGTCAGCCAACATCATCTGATCCTCGCAGTTCTGACACTTCTCATAATGAAATGAACAAGGAAATTTACCACTGCTCATACTGTGGGAAGAGTTTTAGTCATCAGAATGCACTCAAAACGCACCAGTGCAGTCACACAGGAGAGAAGCTGTATCACTGCTCGCAGTGTGGGGAGAGCTTTACTCAGCGGAGTCATCTCCAAAAACACCAGCACATTCACATAAGAGAGAAGTCATATCACTGCTCAGAGTGTGGAAAGAGTTTTACTCGTCAGTGTACTCTCCAACGACACAAGCGCATTCACACAGGAGAGAAGCCGTATCACTGTTCACAGTGTGGGAAGTGTTTTACTCAGCGGAGTCATCTCCAAAAACACCAGCGCATTCACACAGGAGAGAAGCCGTATCACTGCTCGCAGTGTGGGAAGAGTTTTACACAGCAGAGTAATCTCCAGAAACACCAGCGTGTTCACACAGGAGAGAAGCCGCATCACTGCTCACAGTGTGGAAAGAGTTTTACTCAGCAGAGTCATCTCCAAACACACCAGCGCATTCACACAGGAGAG
>JAPEKO010114234.1:0-11008 GCA_027576075.1 Cathorops hypophthalmus
GTGCTATATAAATTGAAATTATTATTATTATTATTATTATTATTATTATTATTATTATTATTATTATTATTATTATTGTCACACCTGAGTTGGAGCTCTCAGTGCCCACTTACACATTCATAAAAGACTATTCACATGGTAATGGAATAATAATCATTTTTCCTCTTGGTTTTGATTGGTTTCTCTTTTATGGTGAAAATGCCCACTGTAAACAGGATAAAATATGTCAGACATAGTTTAGGCTATTTGGAGGTAAAACTTGTTGTGAGATGGCACATAGTTTTATGTGCTTTGGATGATTCAGTACAGTGAATCAATTCATGATTCAATTCATGATTCAGGACAGCAATTCAATTCAGTCTTGAGAACTGTGACACTGATAATGAGCAGTGCCTTTTTTTTTTTTATTCCAACTTGATCCAGCTTAAGATCAACTTGAGTAAGTGTAAATATTTCTTCTCTTTCTTATGAGCGTATCAGTTGATACGTGTGCACTGTAGTGCATACACAGGAAAAATGACAGTAGTTTTTTCCAGAATTAAAAGTATTTTCCTCAAATATAGTTAATTTAGCTCTATTTTGAGTTTAGTTTATTTTGAGTAAAATTTGGAGTTGGAGTAATTGTGTAACAGGGTTGGTTATGGCTCTGAACTGAGTAAAATAGTACAAGAGTTAATTTCAAGACACACTGAATAGAGTGAAATACCAGATAAATGAAGCTGTTGTAAAAAGCAATTTTAGAATGGTGTTGGAATGTTTAAAACAACAACAACAACAATGCCTTATCCATTGTGACTTGACCTGGTGGGATTAAGAGTTGGCAGTGGGAGGGGTTTTCACTCTTCTCATGGAATGGAATGAACATTTTTATCCTTTTCATTGAATACCCCTCTCACTGCCAACCCTTTATCCCAAAACAATAGGGCATAACTTTTTTTTGATGGCCAGTTAATTGTCCAAATCAATGGAACAGATTTAAGTTTTTGTGCTTGACCCATTCCTAAGACTGAACAGAATCACCTCAAGTGATCAAAACAGTTCCTCACAATGGATAAGGTAATGCTTTTTCACACATTCCAACAAAGTTCTAAAACTGCTTTTTACAACATCTTCACTTATCTGTTATTTTTACAAAAGTACAATCATGGCATACATACTACATGGATATTATTGTAGCTGAACTTGTGCTGAATACAAAAAAGTCATATGACTTTGAAAATTCTGCTTAGATTTGTTGAAATTGGCAACAAAATCGGAGCATGCCAAAACCATTAGCATGCCAGAAAATACCCTTGGACCCCAAAGGGTTAAACATGCTGAAACCCAGAACCTGAAGCAAACAGAATAAATATGTTTTATTCAATCTTGCAAGATAGGGCTCTCACTCAAAAAGAGATCATGTTTCTTCAGTGAAGAGCACATCTAATCCCTTTTATGCTTGCTTTATAGCCTGAATATGTTAAATCCTTGAAGCTGGGTGAGTGCATGCAACCATTATTGATGTAATGGAAACTTTTAAGTGTTTAAAATAGTTTAAACATCTAAGTTTAAATGTTTAATTTCTACCATCTAAGCAGAAAGATTTTTGTCCTCGAGTGTGTGTGTGTGTGTGTACTTGACTGTTTTGCATGCAGTCGGTATCTGATAAATAAGACTTCATATACTTAGTTTCAAGGTTTTCACATATTTAGGTGATAAAGGGAGCATGAAAGAGCTGAGTTATGCTCTTCACAGAAGGAGAGAGCCCTATCTTGCAAGGTTGAATAAAACCTATTTCTTCTGTGGCTTCAGGTTTCAGCTTGTTAATTCTTTTTTCCACCACAATTCATGATGATGAGCATGGTATATCATGAGTAGTGAGGACTTTTCCAGATCCAAGTTGGGGAAATTATCGCCGAGCAAATCTGATGAGCTCTCTGGAGACAGACTGACTCTTTAGAAGATGGAGATCCCCTGCTGCCACTGATATCCAACGGACAAGGTGTGGTGAGAATTACATGCTTCATTGATATGTACTGTGCTGTGAAGTAGTACAGTGGCAGTCTGCTGGAAGAGAAGTTGTGGTTTTAAAGAGTTATTATTGCAACAGTGATAACAGTGGTTAGTCCATGAGCATTTTTTAAGTAAAGATTTTGGCTTGTTAGAGAAACCTACCCACCATTAACGAACAGTTAGTAATAAGTGTAGCTATATGCAGTGCCTGGGACACTGGGATATGGAGATACTGAGCAGACTGTCATTTTCTATTGCACAGAATTAATATTTTATGAATAATGAGTATGGGTCAGAAAAAAAAAAACACTAGAGCTGCAAAAGAAAAGGGTTTGATACCATTTCCAGCCTCCCCCAATGTTAAATATATGCCACAAAATTATGGTCCAGACTCATGTAAACAATTCAGATTTTAGGTTGAACATTGTGGCTTTCCTAAGGCAGGAAGTTAGTATGTTTGGCAATTTTCAGCATTAGAGGCAATACTTAAGCAAATTGAGGAAGAAAATAAAGAGAAAAAGAAAAAGCATGGAGTTAATGTAGTTTGGGCGGCATTTAAGATGTGGCAAGCAGAGGCTGCAATGTGAGATCGGCGTTCCAACATATGACAGGGACAGAGAAATAAGAAAGGAGAAGTAACAGTGACACTAGCAGTGTAATTTCTCTTTCTGCTCCCACCCCTATTTCTCCACAGCCTGTCCCAGCTCAGTCTTTTTAAGGAAAGGACATTTAAACTACTGAGAACTCTACTGGTCTGTACCCAAGTCTTGCCATTGCTACCGCTGATGCAGACACAAGTGGCTGGGTGGGATTGCACCCTCCACCATCCTCTTCCGCCTCCAGGAGTAGTGTATGTGCTTCCCTCTGCTGGTCAATGAGTGTATGACCATAATCAACCCAAAGAGAAATTTGAACAAGGTGAAAGCTCCACTCAGGTAGCAACATTTACCCAGGTGTCATCACACACTAGGTCCCACACAATAAAGAAGTGAACTGAAGGCTCCCCATTGCTTGCTGATAAAAATGGGGAGGTTCACACAGTCCTCTATATGCCAATGGTCATTGTAGCCAGCCCAGAATGCCCAAATATGGTCTTCCATCCCTGAAGCCCAGAGGAGATTATGCAGATGACTGCTGAAATAAAGGACCCTAGGCAGCATGGGGGTCCAAAGTATGCAGAGGAGCTGCTTCATTTCTACAAGACTTATCTCCCCACTAGTCATGAAATGTGCCACATCTTTGCAAAGAAACTGAAACTAGAGTTTAGTAAGGTTCACACTGTTTTCCCTGAAGCAGAAATTCATGCATGGAACCCAGACTGGGAAGACAGTGCTCACATGGCATACTGAGACTTTATTACAGCCATGCAAACCTGCCTGATTGAGCAATTCACAATGTGCATTGATGTCACAACCTGCAAACAGGAGGAGGGTGAAACTGTCTCACAATACTTACAAAGCCTCATGATCGTCCATGATACACATTCTGGCTTGGAAAGGCCACATGTCATGGCCATCAGTAGCCAGGTCATGTCCTCCTGAATGGCCTGAAGCCTGAGATTGCAATAATTGTCAAAGATGGGTGTGTTACCTGGGAAGTCTGCAAGCTGTTCAAGCTCAAGATATATGCTGTACATGCAGAGAAGAGGCTAAATGAAAAGGCAGGGCAAAAACAGCATGCCAAAGGTGATACCATGAAGAAAGCCATGTTCACAATGATACAAGTAGTGGCAGACAGACACGAAGCCAGGGGAGTAGGCCAAGGTTAAGGCCCTGGATGTGGGAAAAATGAACATTCTGAAAACACAGGCTGTTTCATCTGCAGAGCACACAAAATCATTGGGCCCATCACTGCTCCAAAAAGGGAAAAAAGGCAAGTCTTGGGCTCACCAGAGAGGAGGCAGACTGAGAGCTAGCTCAACTCCCCTCAGATCCTGTTAATAACAATGACCCTGTATGCAATGAAGACTCTGCTTTGCTTTTGCATGCTGCTATCACACACTTATAAGATAGGGAAAGAGTTCACTATGTAGACATATACACTCTACACAAATGAAGTGTGTCAAAAAATGCCTATGGTTACTCTAACTGTCTCTGGTAAATCTCTCAGCTTTCTAGTAGACTTGGGAGCAGGGCACTTTGTAATTAAGGTTCAGATTTTTCCACTCTGCTTATGATCAATGGACAGTTCTAGATAACTGTGGGTGCTTCAGGACAGCATGATTTGGACAAATTCACTGTTCCCCTCCCATACAGCCTAGGTGAGTCTGAAACTTTTAAATTCACATTTTTCCTGTCACACTGCTGTCCAGTAAACCTGTTAGGTAGTGACCTAATGCACAAACTTAATATAAGTCTCATGAGCACCCCCGAGGAGATAAAAATGGTAAGGCCCTCAATGGATGGTAACCCTAGCTCAATTCTGGTTAGACGCTATGTCTCCGCTCTATGTGTATAAATGGAGACTGGCAGTCTAAGATATCTTATCTACGAACCGTAAATTGGTTGAAATGGCAAAAACACATACTAATTACTACAACACAGAACATATGTTACCTGCTGAACTCCATTGCACAATGTGTGTGAGCCATGATATGCCAGACATTAAGTTTGAGCAAGAATGGTGTAGAGAGGACAGGAAGTATGAGATAATTGTTCTTAGAAGATGTTTTGGTCAGTGCAGAGATGTGCGCTGTTTGTTAGTTCTCCTCAGGAAGAGTCCATTGTCCATTCAGTGATAGAAATTGTTTTGGTGGGAAAAGACATGGGAGGGGGGGGGGGGGCAAAAGGGCTGATTGGCAGTTTCCCAGATTGATCATTGATTCTCCATGTCTCACAGAAGTGCCTAAATATTTCTGGGCAATAGGTAAACCGTGATGTTCCTCCCTCCCTCCCTATTACACTTCCTGACATTTAGGGCATCAATGAAGGATCTCCACTCCAGTGTAACCACAATGTAGGCCTCATGAAAGGCATTGAACCAGTGGTGATCATGCCAAAATCAGATTTCAGGCCATGTCAAAGCCAATATCCACTGAAACCTGAGGCCATAGAGGGGATAAGGCCTGTGTTCATCTCCCTAAAAGCAGAAGGAGTCATGATGATCCAAACTCCCCTGTGCACACTCCTATCTTCCTTGTTAAGAAACACACTGAACCAGGCCAACCTACTGAATGGCATTTCGTGCAAAGCTTTCAGGCCATCAATGCTGCTGTCCATGCTAGAGTCCCTAATGTCCCAAATTCACATACTATTCTTTCACAGATACCACCTAATAGCACTCATTTTTCAGTTGTGGACTTGGCCAGTGCTTTCTCCAGCATTGCAGTGCACCCAGACAGCTAGTATACGTTTGCTTTTCAGTTTGAGGGCCACCCCTAAATTGTTACATGCCTGTGTCAAGGCTATTGTGAATCACCCAACATTTCTAATGAAGTCCTGAGGCAGAGCCTTAGTTCTCTCTGTCTGACTGAAGGATCTGCCCTTCTCCAGTATGAGGATGATCTTCTGCTAGCCTTGCCCTCTGAAGAGCAGTGTAGAAGAGACACTATAAAACTTCTGCAGCATCTTGCTGCAGAAGGACACAAGGCTAGCCTCCATAAGCTTTAGTTTGTCCAGACACTTGTTAAGTTCTTAGGACACAGGATCTCTAGCTCAGGTAGGTCACTTAGTGAGGACAGAGTTGCTACCATCCAAAACATTTCCAAGCCCATTATGAAGGACCAAATGATGTCACTCTTAGGGATGTGCTCCTATTGCCTTTATTTAATACCTAATTATGCTGTTCTAGCAATTTGTCAATATAAATTTGCAAAAGTAACAATTTGTAAAAGTAATGCCCACAGTACTGCCTCTGATCCCGTTTCCTTAGATAATGCTGCTGCAGACACTGCTGCAAAGGCCATAGCATCCAAGGGCTCCCCTAACATGCATGACTAACCAAACTAACTACAAAACTTCTCCTAACTACATCTATCTCTAACCTTCCCTTTAGGTTTTAGGTAAATATTTGATTTATAGGAGAATGAAAACTAAGGATATTGTAGTTTTAGCGAGACATAGACATTTCTAGAACATGGCATTTTTTTGATAGGAAATGCTGACTGTGGCAGTGGGGGCATGGCCAAGCATCCGTTTGTGAATGGAAGGTAGGGTCAGGGAAGGTGAGTGGCTAAGTCATTACACCTGTTGTTAATTAATGTGTGTTTGTGTGTGTGTTTGTTGCAGTGATGGTGGAGCATAAAAGGAGTAGGAGAGCAGAGAAGAGAGTCTGAGGCCAGAACACAACTGTGTGTGTGTGTGTACACATACATACATACATGTGTGCCCTAGTGTTGAGCAAAGTGAAGTTGAAAAGCTTAAATAAGCATGTGTGAACATTATCTCCCACCTGCCATACATTTGTACTCCACCCACATCAGGGAAACTGTTACAGTGGTGCTGAAACCAAAGAGTACTGAAGAAAGCTAGCCCCATGGAGTCCTCGCTGTTCAAGGACCTCATCCATGCCTTCACTACCGCTCAGCAGAACCAACATCAAATGCCCTCCAGAAGGAGCAGGAACAATGCTTCAAAGCCTTGGTGCTGGCTCAGTAGGAAGGTCTCCAGACATTCTGGCACCCGCTTGCTTTGGCAGGGTCCTTGACCCTCCCCACGTCACCCTAATGAAGATGGGCATGCATGATGATAAAGAAGCCTTCCTAGTGCACTTTGAGCAAGCTGCAGAAGTGTGGGGGTGGCTAGTCAAGCAGTGCACCTACTTCCACTGTTGACTGGTGAGCGCAGCTTGCCATGCTGCAGCTCCCTGCTGACAGCCAGCTCATATATGCTGAATTGAAGCGAGCCATCCTACAGCATGTTGGCCGCTCCCTGGGACAACAGTGTCAGCACTTCTGGACACTGAATTTAGAGGTCAGCCAGCTGTTCGCATTCGGCCAACAGCTCCAGGATGCCTGCCAGTGGTGGCTGAGGGCAGATGACTGCAGTGCCGAGGGAATCATTGACATGGTGACACTAGAGCAGTTCCTCATGCGACTTCTGGGAGGAATGGTGGAGTGGGTCCAGTGTCATCACCCGACATCACTGGAACACACCATCAAACTGGCGGATGACCACTTGGCAGCAATTCCGACGGCAGGAGGACATGTCACCTCTTCTCCTTTTTTTCTCTCCTTCCCTCTCCCCCTCTTCTTCCCTTCCCTGCCCTGTTCCCCCACTGTTGAGGCATGGGCTGACTTTCCCCCAGCCAGCCCAACGCACTGGTGGTGCACTCCCATTTTTCCCTTCTGTGTCTGTGTCATCTCCCCCCTCAGGCAAGTGATGCCCATAACACCAGTGCAGAGGGGAAGCCTGGGCCAGTGTGCTGGCGCTGCAGGGAGCTGGAACATCTTCAGAGTCAGTGCTCTGCAATGGAGGTGGGAGTGATGGTCTGGATCCCCGATGCACCAGAGACTGCCCTCGATCAGGCTGGAGTATATCATATACCAGTAAGTGTGCAAGGGAATATGTATCACATATTGGTGGATTCTGGCTGTAATCAGACCTCAATCCACCAAAGCCTGGTGCAAGGTGAGGCATTGGGGACAGCACAAGTGGTGAAGGTGCTGTGTGTGCAAGGGGATGTTCACAACTACCCATTAGTGTCCATCCATATTCTATTTCAGGGATAACAGCATAGAAACATCTCACCCACTCACTGATTTTGGGGACTGATTTTTGGGACTAATTGGCCAGGGTTCAAAGAATTGATGGAACACATAGTAAGAGGTGGGTCCTGCATTAATACATCACAGGAAGGTCCCGGTGTGGCATTGGCCTGGGAAACTGTCACAGAGCCATCTACATCAGCACAGTGTCAGAGCAATATGAGGAGTGAGGAGCAGCCTGCCCCTGCTCCCTTTCTTGGGGATTCCCTTGAGGATTTCCCATTAGAGCAGTCACAAGACAAGACATGCATTTGACCAAGTGAGAGTAATTGATGGTCAAACTTTCCAGCCAAGTGCGACACCGGCCTTCCCATATTTCACTATTATTAAGGACAGGTTGGACTGAGTGACACAGGACACTCAAATCAGTGAACAAATAACCCAGTTGTTAATCCCAAAGAGCCATAGGGAACTCGTAGTCCATGTGGCTCACTTTAATCCCATGGCCAGACACTTAAGACAGGATAAAACACTAGCCTGAATAATGGCCCAATTCTATTGGCCAGGGATTCATGGGGATGTTCATTGGTGCTGTGCGGCGTGCCATGAATGCCAATTAGTAAATTGCGTGGCCACTACAAAAGTGCCTTTGCACCCTCTTCCTCTAATTGAGACCCCTTTTGAGAGAATTGGTATGGATCTTTTCAGGCCATTAGATCAGTCAGTATGGGGATAGCACTTTATTTTAGTTCTGGTTGATTATGCAACACGATACCTGGAAGTGGTGCCTCTCCGCAATATCTCAGCATGCAGTACTGCAGAAATGCTCTTCCGTATTATCTCCCGGGTCAGGATTCTGAAAGAAATCCTGATAGAACAAGGCACTACATTTATGTCACACACACTGCATGAACTGTATCGATTATTGAGAATTAAGTCTATCTGCACCAGTGTTTATCACCCACATACAGATGGCTTAGTGGAATGGTTTAATCAAGCACTCAAAAACTTAATTCAGAAATTTGTGAGGATGCACATCATTGGTATAAATGGCTGGAGCCCCTGTTATTTGCAGTACAGGAGATCCTGCAAGCTTCCACAGCTTTTTCACCATTTGAGTTATTACATGGGTGTAAGCCACATGGCATTTTGGACGTGTTATGAGAAAATTGGGAGGAGGGACCTTCACCTAGCAAGAACAAAATTCAGTATGTTCTTGATCTGCATGCAAAACTCCACACCCAAGACATCATGCACTTAACCCAAGAGAATTCACGGCAGGTGCAAGAATGGAAAGTCTGGCTGTACGACAGGGGCACACACCTTAGAGAGTTCACACCAGGAGACAAAATGCTCATATTATTCCCCATGTCAAGCTCCAAATTAATTGCCAAGTGGTAAGGGCCCTTTGAGTTCACATGGTGAGTTGGGGATGTCGATTATGAGGTGAGGCAAATGGGTAGGGGTGGGGCACAGTGCATTTCATGACTAGTAGGGAAATAAGTCTTGCAGAAATGAAGCAGCTCCTCAGCATACTTCAGACCCTGATACTGCCTAAGGTCCTTTATTTCAGCAGCCATCTTCATAATCTCCTTTGGGCTCCAGAGATGAAAGACTGGGTCTTCTCGGCCAGCTACAGCGACCATTGGCATATGGAGGACTGTGTGAACATTCCCATCTTTATCAGCATGTGCTAGGGAGCCTTCAGTTCCCTTTTTTATTGTGTGGGACCTTGTGTGTGATGACACCGAGGTATATGTCGCTACCTGAGTGGAGCTTTCACCTTGTTCAAATTTCTCTATGGGGCAATCCACTCTCTCTGAGTTGATTATTGTCATACACTTGTTGACCCGCAGAGTATGGCACATGCACTACTTCTGGAAACAGGGTTGCTCTCCCTGGTGGAGATCCATAGAGTAGAGAAGTGTGTAGGGGGGAATCCCACCCAGCCACTTGTGTCTGCGTCAGTGATAGTAGTGGCAAGACTTGGGTACAGGCCAGTCAGGTTCTCACTAGTCGAAATGTCCTTTCCTTTACAAGAGTGAGCTGGGACAGGCTGTGGAGAAATAGGAGCAGGAGCAGAAAGAGAAATCACACCATGAGTGTCACTGTTACTTCCCCCCTTCTTATTTTTTTACACCTCTTTGTCCATGTGAAATGTTAGAATGCTGATTTCACATTGCAGCCTCTGCTTGCCACATTTTAAATGCTGTCCAATCCATATTAACTCTTTTTTTTCTTCCCTTTATATTCTTTCTCAATTTGCTTAAGTCTTTCTTTTAATGCTGAAATTTGCCTAACAGTCAAACGTCCTGCCTCAGGAAAGCCACAATGTTCAACCCAAAATCTGAATTGTTTTACAAGACCATACTTTTGTGTCACATATTTAACACTGAGGGAGTCTGGAAATGGTACCAAACTCTTTTCTTTTGCAGCTTTAGTGTTTTCTGACTCATACTCATCCACAAAATATTAATTCTGTGCAATAGAGAATAACATTCTGCTTAGTATCTCCATATCCCAGTATCCCAGACAATGTGTGTAGCTACACTTATTACTAACTGTGTGACAACAGTAGGTAGGTTTCTCTAACAAGCCAAGAACCTTACTTAAAAAATGCTCATGGACTCTAACCGCTGTTACACTCTAAGTGCAGACTCTAATCGCTGTTATACTGCTTTAAAACCACAACTTCTCTTCCATCAGACAGTTGTTGTACTACTTCATAGCACATCGAAATCACAATGAAGCATGAAATTCTTTCTCGCCACACCTTGTCTATTGGATATCAGCTGCAGCAGGGGATCCCCATCCTCTAAAGAATCAGTCTGTCTCCGGAGAGCTTGTCACACTTGCTGGGTGATATCGCCATGGATTGTGGTGGAAAAAAAATTATTAAACATGCTGAAACCCAGAACCTGAAGCAAACAGAAGAAATAGGTTTTATTAAATCTTGTAAGATAGGGCTCTCACTAGAAAAGAGATAATGTTTATTCAGTGAAGAGCACATCTCATCCCTTTTGTGCTTACTTTAGAGCCTGAATATGTGAAAGCCTGGAAGCTGGGTGAGTGTATGCAAACATTATTGAACAGATAACAAATTAATAGAACCAGTCTCATAATATACACATACAAACACACACATTCAAGGACAACAATGTTTCTACTGAGATGGTTAAAATTAAAATTTTTAAATTAGACATTTAAATATTCTTAAACACTTAAAAATTTCCATTACAGGCACCAGCAGCTTTTGTCAGGTGCAGAGTGGTGCTTGAAAGTTTGTGAACCCTTTAGACTTTTCTATATTTCTGCATAAATATCACCTAAAACATCATCAGATTTCACACAAGTCCTAAAAGTAGAGAAAGA
>JAPEKO010114326.1:0-15842 GCA_027576075.1 Cathorops hypophthalmus
ATTGAAGTGGTGGGCAGAGCTGTCGGCACTCAGACTGTGGCTATTCAGAACTTGAACCGCAACATGGATAATATCATGGAGAAGCTTTTGGCTTTGCAAAGGAAAATGGATTCAATTCAATTCGAAGACCAGAATGGATAAACAGAGTAGTCGTGTAAAGGAATGTGTCTACTCACCCCAAGACCAAAAAATCCCAATCTTCTCTGCTTTTGGCTCCTTAAAGACCATGGCTAAGGCCATTGCTGGGGCAACAATTCCCCCCTGGAGGTCACTGCTGTTAGACTCTCTCATATTCCTCCCCCATCTTCCCATGGTCACAGCTTTTACCCCCAGTGTAACAAGTTGGTAAGCACCACCTGGCTGCAGGACTTGAATGCTTGTTTGCGCTGGGTTACCTGTACCTCCACCCTCTCCCTCACCCCCTTCCCCCTCGAGTCCCAAGTCATGTGTAAAAACACCCAAGCTTATGTGCTAAAGGTGTTTTTTTAATGGTCCCACACTGTACTCCTCCCAGGAGCATAGTCTGGGGGTTGCTTTTTTTTTTTCCTCCCCTCCCCTCATGTTACTCCTGTATTTTTCATCCTTGTCTTCCTGTCCTGTCTCCTCCCGCTGTGTCAATTGTATGCATGTGTATATGTACGGATGGGTTGATGGCTAATTTCGTTGGTACTTGTGACTAGTGACAATAAAGGGTTCATTCATTCATTCATTCATTCATAAATGCTGAACTAAAGTCTACAAATAGTATTCTCAAATGTGAGTCTTTTCTGTCCAGATGGGAGAGGGCAAACTGGAATGCAGAGGAGATTGTATTATTAGTGGACCAGTTGGCCTGATATGCAAAGTGAAAGGGGTCCAGGGTGGGAGGAAGGATGAAACACCTGCAGCATCTCCTCTCCCCATAGGAAATGGCACTTGAGGTCAGCTATGTGATCTGGTGGAGTTGGCAGAGGCTCTGAAGTTTCTGCTCTTGTGCTCTTGTGTCAAGCTGTTTTCACTTGTTCTGTTCATATTCAACAGAAACTGGTGAATGTATTGTGCCATAATACAGTGTCTTGCAAAAGTATTTATCCCCCTTTTTGTTTGCCCTGTTTTGTCGCATTACAAGATGGAATTTAAATGGATTTTTGGAGGGTTAGCAGCATTTGATTTACACAACATGCCTACAACTTGAAAGGTGGAAATTGTTGTTTTCTTGTGAGACAAACAATAATTAAGATTATTTATTGAAAAATTAAGATTTATGTTTCAATAATTAACAATAGAAACAGACTTCCTTTTCAATAATTAACAATAATTAGGATTGTTAAATATTGAAACAGAAATCTGCAGTGTACATAGGTATTTACCCTTTTTTGTATGAAACCCCTAAATAAGAGCTGGTCCAACCAATTCACTTAATAAGTCACATAATTAGTTGATTTAAGATCCATCTGTGTGCAATCAAAGTGTCACATGATCTGTCACATGATGTCTGTATCAATCAATGTGCTCTGGAAGGACCCTAACTCTGCAACACTATTAAGCAAGCAATGTGAAAACCAAGGAGCACTCCAAACAGGTCTGAGACAAAGTTGTGAAGAAGTATGGATCAGGTAAGTAGAGCACAGAAGCACGGCAGGCCAGAACTGAGTTTTCAAAAACTCTCTTTACTTTTAGCTTTTCAGCTTTTCATACTCTCCCAGCCACACATGCGCGCGCACACACACACACACACACACACACACACACACACACACACACACACACACGCACATGTATTCTGGCTGGGGAGAGACCTCCCTTTCTTTGCTCTCTCTCTCCTTTTAAAGGGCACTGTCACTGGGAAAGACACACAAACACAGGTTAAGTCCCATCAGGTGCAATGATTTCACCACTTACCTTCCCTGACTCTGCCCTCCATTCACAGACCGATGCTTGGCCATGTCCCTGCTGCCACATACCCCCACTGCCCGACTCAGGCTGGGGAGCCATCCGGCCTGTAGCTGACCCCCCCTCCCCCCCTTTGATGGGAGAGTCAATCCACCACAACCATCTGTGCCCCTGGCCTGTGGATCACCTTAAACTTAAACAGCTGGAGTGCCAGATACCAATGGGTGATCTGTGCGTTGGCATCCTTCATGTGGTGGAGCCACTGCAGGGGCATGTGTTCTGAACAGAAGGGGAAAGGGCACCCCAGCAGGTAGTAGCGGAGTGCAAGGACCACCCACTTGATGGCGAGACACTCCTTTTCTATTGTGCTGTACCTGCCCTCAAGCACCGACAGCTTCCAGCTGATTTACAGCACTGGACAGTCTTCCCCCTCCACATACTGGGACAGAACAGCCCTCAGCCCTCTGTTTGATGCATCTGTCTGCAACATAAAGGGGAGAGAAAAATCAGGGGAGTGTAACAGTGGCCCCCCACACAGTACAGCCTTTACCTCCAAGAAAGCCCGCTGGCATTGCTCCGTCCACTGGACCAGATCTGGTGCTCCCTTTTTAGTGAGATCAGTCAGCAGGCTGGTGATGTCCGAATAATTAAGTATAAACCTATGATAGTAGCCAGCCAGCCCCAAGAACTGTCTCACCCCCTTTTTGGTCTTGGGCAGGCCCCAATCACTGCTGTCTTATTAATTTGGGGACACACCTGCCCATTGCCCAAGTGGAAACCCAGATACCATACTTACATCCACCCAATCGTACACTTCATGCTGGCTGTGAGACCTGCTCACCTCAGTGACCTAAGGACGGCCTTTAGGTGTTCCAAGTGCCGAGGCCAGTCATTACTGTAAATAATAATGTCATCCAAGTAGGCAGCCACGTAGGTGGTGTGGGGGGGTGGACCCTGTCCATAAGCTGCTGGAACATAGCAAGCACCCCAAGCAGCCCAAAAGGAAGTGTGACAAAGTGGTGTAAGCCAAATGGTGTGGAAAAGACCATTTTCTCTCGGGATAGCAGAGTCAAGGGGATCTGCCAATATCTCTTTGTCAAATCCAGCGTCGAATAAAAATGAGCCACGCCTAGTCAATCAAGCAACTCATCAATATGAGGCATTGAGTACACATCAAATTTAGACACTGCACTCACTTTTCAATAGTCCACACAGAACTGGACTGACCCATCAGCCTTGAGAACCAAGACCACTGGGCTGCTCCAGTCACTGTGGGACTCCTTGACAATGCCCATTTCGAGCATGGCCTCAAGTTCTTCTCGAACCACCATTTTTTTGTGTCCGGGCAGACTGTAAGGGTGGCTGCGCACTACTACCCCTGGGTGCATCTCAATGTGGTATTCTATGAGGTGGGTGTGGCCAGGCAGTGGTGAGAACATTTTAGAAAACTCTGTTTGCAACTGGGCGACCTCTGTGAGCTGGGTCTGGGAGAGGTGGTCTCCATAGGTGACCGGAGCAGTGGGCAATGTCAATTTTCTTTTTTGAACCTCTGGCCTCAGCTCCGCCTTCTCCACAACCACTGACACCAATGCCATGGGGACCTCCCCATTCCAAAGTTTTAGTAGATTAAGGTGGTAAATCTTTAATGCCCCACCCTGTCTATTCACCTTACCTCATAGTCAACATCCCCAACTCGCCATGTGACTTCAAAAGTTCCTTGCCACCTGGCGATCAATTTGGAGCTCAACATGGGCTACAACACGAGTACTTTATCTCGTTGTGTGAATTCCCTAAGGTGCGTGACCCTATTGTACAGACGGACTTGACGGTCTTGGGCCTGCTGCAAATTTTCCTGGGTTAGGTGCGCGAGTATGTGGAGTTTAGCACACAGGTTGATAACATGTTGAATTTTGTTTTTGCTGGTTGAAGGTCCCTCCTCCCAATTTTCCCATAGCACATCCAGAATGCCACGTGGCTTACGCCTGTATAATAATTCGAATGGGGAGAACCCCGTGGAGGCTAGTGGGACCTATTGCACTGTGAATAACAGGGGCTCGAGCCATTCATCGCACTTGTGTGTGTCTTTGTTTACAAATTTTCTAATTATGTTTTTGAGAGTGAGATGAAACCCTTTGACTAAGCCATCTGTTTGTGGGTGATAAACACAGATGCGGATAGGCTTATTTTCCAGTAACCCATACAGTTCGTGCAGTGTGCATGACATAAACGTAGTGCCTTGATCGGTCAGAATCTCTTTGGGGATTCCAACCCGGGAGATGATGCAGATAAGTGCTTCTGCAATACTACGTGTTGAGATATTGCGAAGAGGCACTGCTTCCAGATATCGCGTTGCATAGTTACCAGAACTAAAATAAAGTGATCTCCTCGTGTTGACCGGTCTAATGGCCGGACGAGATCCATTCCAATCCTTTCAAACAGGGTCTCGTTTAATGGCAGAGGGCACAAAGGCGCTTTTGGTATGGCCACAGGATTTACTAACTGGCATTCATGGCACGCCATACACCACCTACGGACATTGCCGCGAATCCCTGGCCAATAGAACTGGGCCATTATTCAGACTAGCATCTTAACCTGCCCCAAGTGTCCAGCCATGGGATTAAAGTGAGCCACCTGGAATATAAATTCCCAGCAGCTCTTTAGGATTAAGAGCTGTGTTATTTGTTCCTTCATCTGAGTGTCCTGCGTCACTCAGTATAATCTATCCTTAATAATGGAAAAATAGGGGAAGGACGGGGTGGCATTTGGCTGGAGAGTTTGACCACTGATCACTCTTACTTGGTCAAACACATGCCGCAGAGTCTTGTCTCATGACTGCTCTAATGGGAAATCCATGAGGGAATCCCCAAGAGAGGAACGAGGAGCCTGCTGTTCCTTATTCTGACACGGTGATGACACAGACGGCTCTGTAACAGCAGCTCCCACCAATGCCACTCAGGGACCTCCCCCCATTGAATTATGGCAGGACCCACTATTCACTAAATGCATCATTAACTCCTGAAATCCTGGCCAATCAGTCCCAAAAATTATCGAGTGTGTTAGGCAAGGATTAACTGCAGCATTTACACTAAATTTTTCCCCTTGAAATAAAATGTGGACCAAGACTAAAGGGTAGTTGTGAACATCCCCATGCACACACAACACCTTCACCAATTGTGATTTTCCCAATGCCTCATCTTGCACCAGGCTTTGGTGGATTGAGGTCTGATTACAGCCAGAGTGCACCAAAGCCTGATACGTATCCCCTTGGATACTCACCGGTATGCGATATGCTCTGGCCCGATCGAGGGTGATCCCTGCGCATCGGGGATGCGGACCACTGCGCCCACCTCCATCACCAAGCACTGTTGCTGGAGGTGACCCTGCATACTAGCCCAGGCTCTCTCCCTGCCCCAGTGTTCTGGAGATCACTCACCTGAGTGGGGAAAGACACAGACAAGGAAGTAGGAAATGGTAGGGAACCACAGGTGCAGCGGGCCAGCTGGGGTGGAGCCAGCCCCTGCCTCCGCAGTGGGGGAATGGGGCAAGGAAAAAAAAAAGAGGTAGATGGAGAGAGAGAGAAGAGAGGGACAAAGGGGAGACACGCTGTCCTGCCATCGGAATGGCCACCATATGGCCCTCTGCCAGCTCAATGGCCTGATCCACCGACACCAGGCAATGGCACTGGACCCACTCCGCTGTTCCTTCCGGAAGTCGGGTGATTAATTATTCCAGTGCCACCAGATCAATAATTCCCTTGGCATCACAGTTATTGGCCCTCAGCCACTGCTGGCAGGCATCCCAGAGTTGCTGGCTAAATGCAAAATGCCTGCCAACCTCATCCAGGCACACCACACGGAAGCGCTGATTTTGAAGTTCTGGGGTGTGACCCACGCATTGGAGGGCGGTCCTGCAGAGGTCTGTGTAGACCAGCTGGCTGTTGGTGGGGAGCTGTTGTGCGGCCAGCTGCACCTTGCTTGTTAGCAGGGGGAGGAGGTGCACCATGAGCTGTTCCACTGGCCAACACCCTGCCTCTGCTGCCTGCTCAAAAAGAGCGAGGAAGGCTTCGGGGTCATCATGCAGACGCATCTTTGTTAGGGTGAGGTGGGGAGGGTCCGCGGTGGTGGTGATCATGGACCCCGCCAACGCGAGCAGGTGCTAAAATGCCTGGAGATCTTCCTGTTGCACCAGCACCAGGGCTTTGAACCATTGTTCCTGCTCCTTCCAGAGAGCGATCAGTGCCTGGTGCTGGCTCTGTTGGGCTGTGGCAAGGGCATGGACCAGGTCCTTGAAGGGGGATGACTACATGTGGCTGTTCCCTTCTACACTCCTTCCTGGGTTTCAGAACCACTGTAGTATCTGACCAGGTGGGTGGAGCACAAAAGCACGGCAGGCCAGAACTGAGTTCTCAAAAACTCTTTTTACTTTTAGCATTTCAGCTTTTCACACTCTCCCAGCCACACATGCACACATACAAGTGTTCTGGTTGGGGAGAGAGCTCCCTTTCTCTGCTCTCTCTCTCTCCTTTCAAAGGGCACAGTCACTGGGGAAGACACACAAACACAGGTTAATTCCCATCAGGTGCAATGATTCCAGCACTTACCTTCCCTGACTCTGCCCTCCATTCACAGACTGACACTTGGCCATGCCCCTGCTGCAACAGTTGGGTTATAAAAAAGATCCCAAACTTTGAATATCCCCGGAAGCACCAATAAATCCATTTGAGCAAAATGGTAAGAATATGTCACCACTACAATCCTGAGAAGAGAAGGTCGCCCTCCAAAACTCACAGACCAGGCAAGGACATCATTAATCAGAGATGCAGCAAAGACACCAAAGATAACACTGAAGGCGCTGCAAAGAGCCAGAGCGGAGATAGAAGTATCTGTCCATAAGACCACTTTAAGCTGTCCACTCCACAGAATGGGCAGGGCTTTATGGAAGACTGGCCAGAAAAAAGTAATTGCTGAAGAAAACACAATTTGAGTTTGCCCAGCAGGTTGTGGCAGACTCCCCAAACACATGGAAAAAGATTATCTGGTCAAATGAGACTACAATTGATCTTTTTGGCCATCATGGGAAATGTGGTGTGTGGCACAAACACTTCAAATTGGGAACACCATTCCTACACTGAATCATGGTGGTGGCAGCATCATGCTGTGGGGATATTTTTCATCTGCAGGGACAGGAAAGCTGGATAGGACTGAAGGAAAGATGGATGACACTAAATACAGGGCAATTCTGGAGGAAAACCTGTTTGGGTCACCCAGAGGATTGAGACTGGGATGAAGGTTTTTGTTCCAGCAGGACAATGACACTAAACATGCTGCTAAAGCTACACTGGAGTGGTTTAAAGGGAAACATTTAAATGTCTTGGAATGATCTAATCAAAGCCCAGACCTCAATCCAATTGAGAGTCTGTGGCATAAATTGAAGATTGCTGTACACCAACACAACTCATCTAACTTGAAGAAGTTGGAGCAGTTTTGCCTTGAGGAATGGGCAAAAATCCCAGTGGAAAGATGTGCTAAGCTAATAGAGACATACCCCAAGAGACTTGCAGCTGTAATTGCAGCAAAAGCTGGCTCTACATGTATTGACTTTGGGGGATGAATACCTTTACACACTCCAGATTTCTGTTTTTTTCATCTTAATTATTGTTTGTATCACAATAAACCAACAGTTTTCACCTTTAATGTTGTAGGCATGTTGTGTAAATCAAATCATGATAACCCTCCAAAAATCCATTTAAATTCCAGCTTGTAATTTGACAAAACAGGACAAACACAAATGGGGGATGAATACTTTTGCAAGACACTGTATTGATGAACATGTAGACATAGACAAAGAAATATTTAAAAACACCATGTTATTGGGTCTTCAATGGGATGCTGCATCTGTAACCCATTTCTATATACAAAATAATTGAGCAGATTGGTTATCTCCTAAGTATAAATTCATTTTGCTTAATTATTATTGTATCTGTAACCTGAATCCACTGCATCTATAGATGCAGGAAAAGTTTATCCAAGCTGGCAGTGTAAGAGTTGCATCCACAAATGTGCAGACTTCATGCAGGCAAATAAGTAACAGACTGATATACACATAAAGTAAACACATACTGAATGGCCTAAATCTCCTCAGTGGAGTTGATTGTGAGAATGTGTCAGAAGAAATGTGAATTCAGATCAGAGTTGTCTGCTGTCTGGGTATCTGACGCTGTCCTGAAGTAACACCACAGGAGTGAAATTCCAGCAACTTTCATGCAGATTTTCTGTCTATGAGTCTGCATGAGTTAATAGTCATTAACCTAATTTGCACTGGAGCCAGTCCCCATCTCCTAAATGGACATGACTGTTACCAGGATCTGCCAGAAGAAATGCAGAGACAGATTAGAGTGGTCTCCGAACTGTGAGTACGCAGGCACTTATGGATGTATGTGTGGCAGAAGACAGCTTTAGAATAGCAAACTAAGCCAAAATGAGAGACAGGAACTGTCATCAAAGAACAAGCTAAGGTTGGGCAACCGGCGAACAGAGTAATATGGGCAAAACAGAAATTGAGGAGATGAGTAAACACTAGCAAAGGTCAAACAGGCAGAAATGCAGTCAGAGAATAACAAGGCTTGGTATGTACAGAAAAAATAGAACAATACTTCGCAATGTGTGCTTGTGTGACAGGGATTTAAAATACTGAGACAGGTAAAGAGGAAATGAATGTCAGCTGAGAGTCAGAAGGTGGGAGATAGAGGGCGCTGTGTGTGCTGGGAGTGGTAGTCCAAGCTGTCCATGTTTGTAATCTGCTCATCTCCAGTGGGGTACTGACAGAGCCCCCGCCCCAAGAAGCTACCTTCGGGAGCTGTACTCTTACAGGGGTGTCCTCTACCTCTGGGTGATGGGGTGTTGGGTGTGGAAGTCTTGCTTGCACAGAGGGTTGAGGATGTCCTTTGACTTGACCCAACTTTTTTATTCCTGTCCATACCCTTCCCTATCTACCAGGTACTCGATCTGGCCATCTCTTTGCCTGGAGTCGAGGATTTTGTTGACGTGGTAGATGGGTTCCCCATTGAGATTCAGAGACGGGTGATCTTGAGTTGGTGTGCTGTCGGAGAGTGGACCTGGGATGACAGGTTTGTGATTGGAGACATGGAAAGTGGGAGAGACTCTGCTGTGTGGTGGAAGTTCTCGAAGATATAAGACATCGTTGATGTGCTGAAACACCATGAAGTGTCTGATGTAGCATGGTTGTAGTTTCTTACAGGCATGTGTCTCTTATACTTTCTTAGTTGCCACCCACACTTGATTAATGGGAAGATAGGTGGGAGTCTCTCCTCTGTGTCGATCTGTAGTTTATGATGTAGGGCCCCCACTTGTATCTGAGATGACTAGGCTGTCATCTATGGGCCCACCATCGATAGTCTGAATACTATGTGCCCTTTGCAGAGAGGTAACTGGCAGGTTGAGCTTTTGCATGAGGGCTTCAGTGATGATGTTCCCCTCTGCTCCTGAATCTATGAAAGCTAATAGGACATGAGTGGAGGACGCTATCTTCCATAACATTGGGAATTTGAAGGATTTAGAGTTAAGTTTTCTCACTGGACTTTGGACTGGAACAGGTCTCTCGGTTGAGGATTCCCAGGCAGGTCGACTTGGGCAGTGTTGGATGTCATGACTGGCGCACCCACAGTAGATGTACAAACCATCCTTGCACCTTCTGGCATGCTCAGTGCGGGACAACCATGTGCGTGACAACTCCATGGGCACATGTTTCTCAGGAGGCGACATTGGCTTCTTCTCCATGAGGATCAAAGGCCAGTGCTTCAACAGCTAGTCTAGACATATGGCCAGTTCGATCAGGGAGTCCAGTGAGAGTTTCTCATCCCTACATGCCAGCTCACTGAGTATTTCAGGGAACAGTCTCTGTCGAAAGACCGTTTTGAGTGTTGGGTCGTTCCATCCACTGGAGGCTGCAAGAGTCCTGAAATCCAGGGCTTACTCTGCTACACTTCTGGTGCCTCGTGAGGTAGTGAGAAGGCTTTCCCCAACTTCAATTCCCTTGGGCTCATGATCGAGCACCTTCTTGAATAGGGAGAGGAACTGTTCATATGACCCTGTTGGCTTTCCCCCTTGTTCCAGACGGCTGTAGCCCAGCAGAGTGCTTTACCGGTGAGGAGCGACAGAAATATTGCGAGTTAGTGTTCTTCCGGAATATCTGGCATGGTGGCGAAATACAATGAGCATTGTAACAAGCCCTTACTTGTGGAGGGGTCGCCAGTGAACTTTTCAGGTACGGGGAGTTACAACGCCAAGCGAGGAGGAGATTCAGTGTGCACTAGGAGGGCCTGCAACATGACAGTTGCTAGCTGCATTATCCCGGTGTTCAGATCAGCGAGCATCTGTTGATGTTCGCCTAGCATTCAACGCTGTGCATTGAGAGCCATCTATTTGTGATCCTCCACTACATCCATGCTGGTGAAGTATTCTGTGAGTATGCAGGCAGTTACAGATGTAAGTGCAGCAGAAGACAGCTTTAGAATAGCAAACCAAGCCAAAATGAGAAATAGGAATCATAGTCAAAGAACAAGCTCGGGTTGGGCAATTGGCAAATAGAGTAACGTGGGCAAAACATAAATCGAGGAAATGAGAAAACACTTGCAAAGGCCAAACAGGCAGAAAGACAGTCAGAGAGTAACAAGTCTTGGCATGTCAGGGAAAACCAGAACAATACTTCACAACCTTTGTTTGTGTGACTGGGGTTTAAATAATGAGACTGGTGATGAGGAAATTAATATCAGCTGAGAGTCAGAAGGCAGGAAATAGAGGGCACTGGGTGTGCTTGGAGTTGTAGTCCGAGCTGTCCATGTTTGTGGTCTGCTCGTCTCCAGCCGGTTTACTGACACGGACTGGGTCCAACTTATCAAACTGCATGGGGAAGTTGCCTGTCTTCCACCTCTTTCTGAAACAACAAGAGTGTATGTAATGATTTTCATTTGCCACACTCAAAGGTGTAAACACTCATTAGTTGCCTGCCAGTTTCCTGCCACTCTTCCCATTCTAAGACATGACAGTGCCCAAATACATTTTATTTTAATTATTTTTTAAAGCAACTTTGCTTTCGAGAATTTCTTTCCACATTCATTTTACAAAGTGTTATATGTCCCATGACCTAGACTGCCACATCTGCTTGGCAATAACAGCAGAATATTCAAACAACTGGTTTGAATATTCAAATAACTCCAACAGTTATTTCATGAAAGCTCAAAAATTATCTTGTAATGTTAAACATTTTATCATAAACAAGGAGTGAATGAAGAATTAATGAGCATCAATGAAACGTTCCAACAATTGAAAAGTATCTTAAATCTGCAGACGAACTATGAATGTTTCACCAGCCACAATGAAACGCACAAAAAAATGGCACAATTTCAGACTCACTGGTGCAAACCCAGCCCCAAGACTGGCTTGCCTAATCATCTCTGCCAGGTGCCTTCCACTCATACCTGCACAAATTTTTGGGTCAGCTGAATAAGAGGACCTGGAATTAACTGTTATTCAAAGTTCTCTTCTTTTTAAGAAAGTGCAATCTGAACTTTCAGGATGCCTGCATCATTCACTTTGATTGATTATCAGAACACAACACTAAACCCTTAGTTCCTCCATTGAAAATCTCCTCTTTTTTACATCCATCTATTATCCAAGGCCACCTGGTGCCCACTATGATTCTGCTGTAGTTTAACTTCCAAACAGAGATACTGATGAGTCAGGGCTGAGAGTAAGCCACTTTACCAAATAAATAAATAATGATTAATAAAACAAGCAAATTTTCAGAGATTACTAACAAATAATCAATGCCAAGTGGCTACCATCTCAACGGTCAGCAATTATATAAATTAAAAAAAATTTTATTTACACCTTTTCTGGGGGTGCCTGTATTCAGCAGTGAATTTATTTGCTATGTCACACTGCACAGTTGTGGTTCATGGCTCATGTGAAATGCACATTGCACACTATACACTCAGTGGCAATTTTTTGGAGCACCTGCTCATTCATGCAATATACCAATCAAATATCAGACTTTGACCATATGGTTGTTGGTGCCAGAAGGTTGGTTTGAGTATTTCAGAAACTGTTGATCTTCTGAGATTTTAATGTTCAATAGTGTTTGCACAGAATGGTCATTACATGGTCAAACTTTTACATGTTTTTATTTATATAGTTCTGAATACTACACATTTTACTTCACTGAAATTTTATCAGATGTAAACTTCTGCTCTTACTTCGCTATTTATAACTGAACCCACTTATGGTGAATAGCATTACTGCCAAATTGTCAAAAAACCTAAGTTTCAAATAGGAAATGCTGATCGCTTTGATTATCAGCACCATCCATCTCAATCTCTGCATTATCACCATAGATAAAACTTACTCATGGCATTTGACTGATCGAAGACTCATTTTTTCACCTTATGGTCTCACCAGCCTATTGTACTCAATAGAACTCTTTACCTTCAACAATTAACTTAAAAATATTTAATATTAATAAATATGTTTTGAACAATAGTTTAAAGAAAACAGGTGACAAAAAAAAAAGACAGCAAGGCACAATTCTTTCAGATTAGAAACATGCCACACCTCCTTTGGCTGTGACCCACATGAATAATTTTCCTATCAAGAATTTGCATTTACTTCGGCATAAATATCCTAGATTGTTTTTGTTCAGTGAAGTGAGCTAACAAATCAGACCAAGGTCACATTCATCATCTCATTTGTTCTATTTCTTCTCAATAGCTTCCAGAGCTGCACAAATAGATGGAATCAATCTTTACTGTCTTGCATATAATAATAGCCATGATCAATTCCTCCAGTTCACAGGAGACTACTTGCAGCTTGCTTGGAGAACCTGCATACCCACAACTATGGAAAGATGGTGACTTGATAGTTGGAGGAATTTTCTCCTTCCATAATAAATGGGAGACAATTGACTCTTCCTATTCAGTCATACCTGCAATAAATTGCAAGGGGTAAGTAAAATAAATATTAACTGAAAAATGTACCTGACAACTGCCAATTAAGTCAGTAGTAATTTTGTGATGTATAGAGGAATGTAAATGTATATACTCTATTATTATTATTATTATTATTATTATTATTATTATTATTATTATTATTATTATTATTTTAAACAAGTGTGGAGTTCAGAGCTTTCCAGTATTCACAGACATTGATCTTTGCAATCGAGGAGATTAACAACAGTTCTTCATTACTGCCTGGTGTTTCACTGGGTTACAAAATCTTTGACACTTGTAATTCAGCAGCACTGGGTGTGAAAGGAGCAATGACGCTTTTGAATGGATATGATAACTTGAACTCAGATCAGATCTGCACAAAACCAGCCCACGTGCAAACCATAATAGGAGAGACATATTCATCAGTGTCCATGGCTATAGCAAAGAGTATTGGACCTTTCAGCATACCCTTAGTAAGAAAGTATTTACTTAAGTATTTATATTTCAATTATAAAATAATATGTACAGAAATCTAAGAAGGTTATTTTGCAGCTCACTTATAGCTAACATTTGTGATGTAGCAGTAGAAAAAATACTGATTGTTATGTCTGATACAACTATGTGAATCTAATTTTAGATCAGTTACTATTCTACCTGTGAGTGTCTGAGTGATAAAAGGAAATATCCTTCATTTCTGCGCACTATTCCCAGTGATTATTACCAGACCTTAGCACTTGCAGAGATGGTCAGGCACTTTGGTTGGACCTGGGTGGGAGCAATAAGAAGAGACGATGATTATGGTAATTCTGGGATGGCCACATTTTCAAAAATTGCAGCACAACTGGGCATATGTTTAGAATATTCACTTCCATTTTTTAGAACCTATTCACAAGAAAAAGTGTTGAGAATTATTGAGCAAATTAAAAGTTCCACTTCTCGAGTGATTGTGGGTTTTGTCACTCCCTGGGACCTGGAGATATTGCTTCATGTACTTTCTGAACACAACATCACTGGTTTCCAGTGGGTGGGAAGTGAGGCATGGATCGCTGATCTAAAAGTAGCTACATTGGACAAGGACAATATACTGCAAGGAGCCATCGGGCTAGCGATTCCTAAAACAACAGTAACAGGTCTGAAGGACTTCATTCTAGATATAAAACCACTGAAAGTTGTTGGGAGAGCCATTTTTAGGAAATTCTGGGAAGCTCTGTTTACTTGTACACATACAGTGCACAATAATTCAGAGAGCATACCAGTATGCACAGGAGAAGAGGAAGTCTCTGAGGTAGTAAACACATTCACTGACATGTCCTTGATGCCTATTTTCAGTAATGTGTATAAAGGAGTATATGCGGTTGCCCATGCACTACATGATTTTCTTGACTGCAAACAAACATGTTCTATAAAGAAGCAGCCTGATCCTTTCACAGTGAGTTAACAATATTTTCAAGGCATATTTTTGTACTTTAAGCTTTTATATGAACAAGCTGTAGTAATATAAACCCAGTCAAAATTTAGCATAGATGGAAATGCATTATTTTTCTGAAGTCAATTAAATATTATTTGTTTAGGAGTGTGATAAAGCAGATTTGTAGACAGCTGTATGTATGTATGTTCATATTTAGATAGCATGGAAGACTGATTTCTAATTTTTCCCATCAGTTTCTAGAACACCTAAAAAAAGTGCGTTTCACGACCAAGGAAGGCGAAGAGGTTTATTTTGATAAGAATGGTGATCCTCCAGCAAGATATGAAATAATAAATTGGCAAAAGAATACTGAGCATCAATATAAATTTGTCAAAGTTGGTCTGTATGACTCCGGTCTGCCTGCTCAGGATCGATTAGCAGTAAATATGGCCTCCATTGTCTGGGCACAAAATATAAATCAGGTGCATATTTGGACAAATATGTGACTTGGTGTCAAATGTTGTGTATGTTGGGATATTTTTATGTTGTTAAGTGTATGAGAGGGTGTTTTTATGCTCTGTGCTTCTAGTAGATAATTCAGTTCAATTCATTTTAGTGCTTTTTATTGGACCTTGGTTTATGTATTGCAGTGATTGGTTTATATATGCTGAATGAATTTTTGATGAAACCAGCATCTTTTGACTCTTGCCTTGGTCATAGGTGCCAAAATCCATATGTAGTGAGAGTTGCCCCCCTGGCACAAGAAAGGCTGTGCAGAAAGGAAAGCCGATCTGCTGTTTTGACTGCATACCATGTGCTGATGGAGAGATCAGCAATAAGACAGGTACAAAAATCCAAAAATTTCCTGAACCAAACACAAGCAAAAAAACACAATATATATTCTTAAGATCATGTATAAATAAATAGTAATAAAATAATGATGGAGTTAACAATTTTTGCAATGGTAAAAAAGACATTACATGTAAATAAATTCAGTGTTATTTCCTTCTTTTTCCTCTCTCTCTCTCAATGTCTGTCTGGGACAGATTCTATTAAATGTAAACAATGCCAGCAAGATTACTGGTCAAATTCAGGCAAAGATAAATGTGTAAAGAAGGAAACTGAATATTTGTCCTTTGAAGAAACTATGGGGATTTTATTAACAGCAGTGTCAATTTCTGGTGCATTTATGACAGTGGTAATTGCAAGCATATTCTTTAAACATAAAAACACACCAATAGTCAAAGCCAACAACTCCGAGCTGAGCTTCCTGCTGCTCTTTTCCCTGACTCTGTGTTTCCTTTGTTCATTGACTTTCATTGGACAACCCTCTGAGTGGTCTTGTATGCTGCGCCACACAATGTTTGGGATCACCTTCGTCCTTTGCATCTCTTGTGTACTGGGGAAAACAATTGTGGTGTTGGTGGCTTTCAGAGCTACACTTCCAGGCAGTAATGTCATGAAATGGTTTGGGCCTCCACAACAAAGACTCAGTGTCCTTGCCTTCACTCTCATCCAGGTTCTTATTTGTGTGCTTTGGTTGACAATATCCCCTCCTTT
>JAPEKO010114464.1:0-10964 GCA_027576075.1 Cathorops hypophthalmus
GCCTTTCGGATGAGAGGTGAAACGTCTTCAAGAATCTTCAAGCAAGTCCAGTTGCTCTCTTTTACCACCTACAAGTAGGTCATTTACTACTTTAACCAAGGCTGTCTCTGTGCCTAATTTAGGTCTAAATCCTGACTGATACATTTCATGGATGTTATTCCGATATAAATATGAGCATAATTGCTGTGCCACAGCTTTTTCTAGGATCTTGGAGATAAAGGGGAGGTTTGATATTGGCCTGTAATTAGACAGCTGACAGGGATCGAGGTCAGGTTTTTTAATTAGGGGTTTGATAACTTGATTAAGGTCCTTGAAAAAGCTGGGTTAGGGTTAGATCTCATCTTGATGTCCTACTTCTGGCTGAGGTTCTCAACACATGGCTCCTGTGGAGGACAGCCCCATATGAACCATCTAAAGACACATGTAGAAGACTCTCTGGACACTTAGTTTTGTTATGATGGCCGAGGATGACAATCACCATGATAACTTTAGGACTGTGGTTGTCATGAACAGTTTTGCACTCAAGTCTCCATCAATAAACAGTCAATACTTCAACAAAACATAATGTTAAACAATAATGAATTTCATGGTTACATAGTTGTACATTGTGGCTCTATAGGACACAGTTATAGAAGTTATTTATAATCATGCTATCACCTAGATGAGGATGGGTCCCTTTTAGAGTCTGGTTCCTCTCAAGGTTTCATGTTGTCTCAGGGAGTTTTTCCTCACCACAATCTTGATCATCAGGGATAAAATTAGTTCATATATTTAAAGTTTTTATTTTTTTTTTCTGCAAAGCTGCTTTGTGACTATTTTTGTTGTTAAAAGTGCTATACAAATAAACTGACAACTTTTCTTTAATATTTGTGATTAGTCCGTGCACTTATCTGGCTTGTTTAATATGTCCTAAGGACAAGAATGTGGGTGATAGATGGATGTAAAAGCAGCAGAGAGTTTAATTCAGCAAAGTTGGCAGACAAATAAAAAAAAAAGTAAAAAAAAAAAAACATAATGGCCAAGGCAAGGCACAAACAGGAAATCAGGGCAAAGACAAAGATCAAAAATCCAAAGCATAAACAAACTGCTAACACACACAAGAATATCGGCACAAATATCAAAAGGCTTAGTAAAGTCAGGCAAGAGAACACTGAGCATTTACTTCACAAACAAACCATACAGCTGTTAAAATGAGAGTCCTTTTATAATGAGCTGTAATGAGGCTGTGATCAGGAACAGGTGTGTGTGTGATTAGAACTCAGGATACTGGGAGCAGCAAGGTGCAGGATGGGTGCTGTAGTCCATGGAGGCCATATTTAAAGGCTGTTTTAAATTCTGGGAAATGGAGTCTTGCATGCTCACAGATGCAAGGGTGACACCTACGTGTATACTCTCCAAGAGAAATTCCTCAATTCCTTGTATGTATAAAATACTTTGCAGATAAAGAGATTCTGATTCTGAAATTGTCTTTCACTCTTGTAACTGATCTGCACTTTCATGAAAAATGTAATAATGTTTTAAGGTTAAGGTCAGAAGAAGCAATTCTAGCTGGAGCTTATCCCAGCTGACTATGAGCGAGAGGTGAGGTACACCCTGGACAAGTTGCCTGGTCATCACAGGGCTGACACAAAGAGACAAACAACCACACACCTACAGTCAATTTAGAGCCACCAATTAGCCTAACCTGCATGTCTTTTGGACTGTGGGGGAAACTGAAGCACCCAGAGGAAACCCATGCAGACACAGGGAGAACATACAAACTCCACACAGAAAGGACCCTGCTGGCCACTGGGCTCAAACCCAGGACCTTCTTGCTGTGAGGCGACAGTGCTAACCACTGTGCCACCCAAGAAACAATCAAATATGCAATATTCTACTGTAGTGCGTGATAAAATATTTAGAGGTTATTTGGTAAATGTTAAGTTATTTTTGTTTCACTGTAAAAGGTTTTATACATTAAAATAAACCACAAAGAGATTCTTCCATATCCTTTCAAGGAGTGTACACAAAGGAAGCAATTTGTGGCAATCTGGCAACAAGTGACCATGGAATGTCAATGAAATTTGCCAACTTGTAGCAATGACAGGTGAAATAACTGCTGGCAATGTAAAGCGCCCGGGTACCAAATCAAACTGCTCTGAACTCTGAGGCAACTCAATTCAGGTAAGTACCCATGGGAGGAAAAGAATACTGTTGACTGACAGCAGCCCTGATTTCACCAAAATGTTTGCCACAAGGAGACATCATCTATGACGTTGGTTCCTACATCAAAATGAGGCACAAGAGCTGCACTGAAGTCACAACCATATGTAACATGGCTAAAAATGTTCAGTTTAATCCTGCTAAATGGGTAAAATGTGCCATCTGCTGTAGTAAATGTGCACCTGTATTGACTGATTGTGAGTAGGAATAGTGACGGATTATGGGTAATCCTCAAAGCAGCAGAGGATTTGCCACTAGGTAATATATCTGTAACTAGCTGTGGACAAAAGAATATGAAATTGCTCAAAACAGCATATAAATGTTAGCTGGCTGCATTTGGTTGTCTGTCACATGTTTTAGGTTAAACTTGTGATTTTATTAAGTTCATGATTTGATTGTGTTTTGCTGCCATTAAAAATTCCTCTCGTATTGTGCTAGCTAACATTAGTGCTAGCTAACACTTACACAATGTCTTTTCAGACAAAGCAATGTGCTGCATGCCCACAAATGACTATCCTACTCTTATGCCCTGTCATATATGCAGGTACTGTATGCAGCAGTGTGTGTATATATATATATATATATAAAGTGTTGTAATATCCTATGTGAGGTATTTGCCTTGTTTTGTATAGGTAGTTGTAGTTTTGTAAATTGCTTTTTATAGGATGTAAAATGCAATAAAAAGTAACAGTCTGTTTGAACTCTGTATAAGTACATTATTGTGGCAGCAGAGTATGGTCAAGCATCGGTCTGTGAATGGAGGGCGGAGTCAGGGAAGGTAAGTGGTAGAATCACTGCACCTGATGTGAATTAACCTGTCTGTGTGTCTTCCCCAGTGACTGCGCCCTATAAAAGGAGAGAGAGAGCAGAGAAAGGGAGCTCTCTCCCGACCAGTATGCATGTGTGTGTGCTCGTGTGAGACAGTGAATGATCTGAAAAGCCACATATACAACAGAAAAAATAAAAGTTTCTGAGAACTTAGTTCTGGCCTGCCATGCTTCTGTGCTCCACCCACTTGCTCTGGTTCTACAGTTATATTATTTTTGTTTATCTTCATTGTAATTTCTATATGAGAATTAAGGGGATAGCTTCTGTTTTATTTATTTTATTTACATTAATCAAAACCACTATATGATCATTGTGTATTAGTTAGTATTGTATTAAGTTCTAATAATTTAAATATGGGTAATGCTCAAAGCAGCGGATAATTTGCCACTAGACAGAGCAATGTGCTGCACACCCACACATGACTATCAAAGATTCAAGATTCAAATATTTTTTTTTATTGTCAATTCACTATATATCCAGGACATATAGGAGAATTAAAATGCTGCTTCTCTCTCACCTTACTTGTAAAATCAAATAAATATTTATATTAAGAAAAACAATATAAATACAGTACAATATATGTAACAGAGAAGGTGCTTAGAAGAGTAGCTTATGAGGTATTTATGAACAGTAGTGCAAATGACCAATCGCAGCAGATACAACAGTAATGCAAATGATTGTAGTGTGATGTGCAAATAGATATCCTACTCTTATGCCCTGTCATATATGCAGATGTGAGGAATAAACCACTGTTACCACAAGCCTGATTAGTCCAGAGAGATCCCTGAGAAGACACTGCACAGAGGTCACATATACAATGCAATTTACAGAAATTGAGCTCCAGCCAGATCGTGATTATTTATAGTGACAAGACCTTACATGTGCTATTTTGATTAAATGTTTAGCCAGTCATTTTCTTAATAAAAAATTATCTGATTTTTGATAAGAAGAATCAGTTATAGAGCCAGTCATTGTGTTACCAGCTATCACTACTGTTAACTAGGCAGACAGATTAAAACATGCCTTAACAAAGTATTACAGAAACCAGAAAAAGTTACAACTTTGATCTATAAACTGTGCTATCTGTGAAGTAAAAGAAATTAAACATGGGTGGATTGTCACTGTTGAAGCATAACTCTGTCCATATGCATACATTAGTGATGTACTGTATTTATGGTCCTGTAGTGAACTAGCCAACTACTGCTTATTTCACTAAGAAACATTTTGGGGTGGGAAATATACAAGAGGGATCCTGAGGCCATCAGGGTCTCGAATGTCCAGGCATCAAGTGAAAATATCTTTACATGTAGATGGCACTAGTGACCAAATTTCAGCTACAAAACAATGGGTGATGAGTGACTCTTCTCCTGTGTCTACAGCCTTTAAAGCAGTGTCTGAAATCTCTGCAGCACAATTTTCACACCTTCAGGAATTTGTTTTTTATTCATTCATGTTTCAATCTCTCTCTCTCTCTCACACACACACACACACACACACACACACACACACACACACAGAGTTAAATGTGAAAATAATAAAAAAGATATTTAGAAAAGGCAGAAAAGTGATTTATCAGAATGAGAATGCATAAAGAACTGAGCGCTGGTTAAAAAAATCAGTTTTTATTTTCAGACATTGAACTTCACTGAAAAATGCCAAAAAAAACAACTACACACACACACACACACACACACACACACACACACACACACACACTGCCCCTGGATTTATTTCACAACTTGCATGTTGTGAAAGCTGAACTGTCAGGCAATCACAGTGAAATCTGCTTTAGGGAACTGTTTTCAACATTATGTGCCAGACAGACCCCACTCCCACTCCCCCACCCTGTGTGTGTGTGTGTGTGTGTGTGTGTGTGTGTGTTCAGCACCCCCATGAGGCTTGGTGTTTTTCTGAACTCTGTTCTATTGACATGGAATATTATATAGCTTTTTTTTTTTCCTCTCTGGATTGGAAGCAGGTTAATCAAAACACACACACACACACACACACACACACACACACACACACACACACACCACAAGAGAGTCAGTAACATCTGAATGGCCTTCACATTATAAATGGCATGTCCTAAACATTAAAAGTCAGTAAATCCAGGTACAACCCTGTGGCAGCAGGGGCGTAGCCAAGAAGCAGTCTGTGAATAGAGGACGGGGTTGGGGAAGGGAAATGGCTAAGTCATTCCACATGCTGTCAATTAATGTGTGTGTTTGTTCCAGGGATGGAGCATAAAAGAAGGGGGAGAGCAGAGAAAAAAGGCTCCCGACCAGAATGCGTGTGTGTGTGTGTGTGTGTGTGTGTGTGTGTGTGTGTGTGTGTGTGTGTGTGTGTGTGTGTGAGTGAATCAGCTGAAAAGCTCAACCTACCTGACAAAAATAAAAGTTTGTAAGAACTTCAGTTCCTGCCTGCCATGCTTCTGTACTCCACCCACATCAAAGATTTGCTACAGTGGTGCCGAAAAACAGGATCGAGTATGGAAAGGAACCACCCCATGGAGTCCTCGCCAATTATGAAGCTCGTCCATGCCCTTGCTGCTGCCCAGCAGAACCAGCATCAATCACTGACTGCCCTCCGGAAAGACCAGGAACAAAGCTTTGAAGCCTTGATGCTGGCCCAGTGGGAATATCACCAGGCATTCTGGCATCTGCTGGTGTCAGCAGGAGTGTCCAAAATTACCACCCTGGACTCCCCTCATGTCACCCTCATGAAGATGGGCCTGCATGATGAGCCTAAAGCCTTCATCGCTCTCTTCAAGCAAGCACCCCAAGTGTGGGGGTGACCAATTGAGCAGTGCGCAGCTCGCCTCCACCCACTCTTGACAGGCAAGGCACAACTCGTGGCGCAGCAGTTCCCTGCCAACAGGTGGCTCAACTATGTCAACTTCAAGAGGGACATTTTGCAGCAGGTCAGCCACTCCCCGGAGCAACATCACCAGGGTTTCCGGAAGCTGACACTAGAGGAGGTCAGCCGACCATTCGCATTTGGCCAACAACTCTGGGATGCCTGCTGGCAGTGGCTGAGGGTGGAAGACTGCGATGCCAACAGGATCATCAACCTTGTGGCACTGGAACAGTTAATCTCTCAGATTCTGGAAGGAACAGCAGAATGGGTCCAGTGTCATTGCCTGGCATTGCTCCAGCGAGCCATTGAGTTGGTGGAGGACCATCTGGTGGCAGTTCTGATGACAGGTGGATGAGGCAAAGGTGCCTCTCCTCATTTCTCTTCTCTCCCCCTTTCTCTTCCCTCTCTCTTTCCCTCTCGCCCCATTCCTCTGCTGTGGAGGCGGGGGCTGACTCCCCCCCACCTGGCCCATTGCACCCGTGGTGTCCTCCCATTTCTCTCTTCTGTGTCTTTTCCCCCTCAGGTGAGGGACACCCTTAACACCAGTGCAGAGGGAAAGCCTGGGCAAGTATGCTGGCGCGGTGGGGAGCAGGGGCATCTCCAGAATCAGGGCTCCACAAGGGAGGTGGAAGCTGTGATCCAGATCCTCGACAGGCCAGAGACTGCCCCTGATTGGGCAGGAATGTATCGCATACCGGTAAGTGTTCAAGGGGATACATATGATGCTTTGGTGTATTCTGGCTGTAATCAGACCTCAATTCACCAATGTCTGGTGCAAGGTGAGGCAACGGGGAGAGCACAAGTGGTGAAAGTGTTGTGTGTGCACAGGGATGTTCACAACTATCCCTTAGTGTCTGTCTGTATTCTATTCCAGGGCCAAATGCATAGAGTAAAGGTAGCAGTTAGTCCTCATGTCACCCACTCATTGATTTTGGGTAATGCTTGGCCAGGGTTTAAAAAGCTGATGGAATATTTAACACATAGTGGGTCATGCACTAATAGGTCATGATGAGATCTGGTGTGTCACAGAGCCCTCTATGTCAGCACCACATCAGAGTGAGGAGCAGCCAGCTCCTCCTGCCTCTCTCATGGATTCCCTTGGGGATTTCCTGTTAGAGCAGTTGTGAGATGAGACTCTGCGGCATATGTTTGATCAAGTGAGAGTAATCAATGGTCAAACTCTTCAGCCAAGCGTGGCACCAACCTTCCCTTATTTTACTATTATTAAAGTTAGATTGTACTAAGTGATGCAGGACACTCAAACTAGTGAATGAATAACCCAATTGTTAATCCCAAAAAGCTGTAGGGAACTCATATTCTATGCAGCTCACTTTAATCCCATGGCTGGACACTTAGGGCAAGATAAAACACTAGCCCAAGTAATGGCCCAGTTCCATTGGCCAGGGATTTGCAGGGATGTCCATCGGTGGTGTGCGGCATGCCGTGAATGCCAAGTAGTAAATCCCGTGGCCACTCCAAAAGTGCCTTTGCACCCTCTCCCTCTAATCAAGACCCTGTTTGAGTGAATTTGCATGGATCTTTTTGGGCCATTAGATTGGTCAGCATTAGGGTATCACTTTATTTTAGTTCTGGTGGACTATGCAATGCAATATCCAGAAGCAGTGCCTCTCCGCAATATCTCAGCATGCAGTATTGCGGAAGTGCTCTTCTGTTTATCTCCCGGGTCGGGATTCCAAAAGAAATCCTGACAGACAAAGGCACTTCGTAGAGAGTTCATGCTGGGAGACAAAGTGCACATATTATTGCCCATGTCGAGCTCCAAATTAGTCACCAAGTGGCAAGGACCCTTCAAGGTTACACAGCGAGGTGGGGACATCGACTATGAGGTGAGGTGAATGGATAAGGGCGGGGCATTGCAAATCTACCATCTCAACCTTTTAAAACACTGGAATAAGGGGGTCCCCATAGTCTCAGCATCGGTAGTCCCAGAGAAGGTGGAGCTGGGGCCGGAGGTGAAAAAAATAACATCTCGGACCACTCTGGTCCCTTGTGGAGACCACCTCTCCAACTTAGGGAGGTGGCCAAGTTGCAAAAGGAATTTTCTGATGTGTTCTCGCCCCTTCCTGGTTGTACCCACCTCATAGAACACCACATCAAAATGACCCTGGGGGTGGTAGTGCATAGCCGCCCTTACCGCTTGCCCAAACACAAGAAAAAGGTGGTTCGGGACGAACTCAAGGCTATGCTTGAAATGGGCATAATCGAGGAGTCCCACAGTGACTGGAGCAGCCCAGTGGTCCTCGTTCCCAAGACTGAAGGGTCGATCTTGTTCTGTGTGGATTATAGAAAGGTCAACGTGGTGTCTAAATTTGACACATACCCAATGCCTCGCATTGATGAGTTGCTTGATTGGTTAGGCGCTGCTCGCTTTTATTCGACACTGGATCTAACAAAGGGATATTGGCAGATCCCCTTGACTCCTCTAGCCCAAGAGAAAACAGCCTTTTCCACACCGTTTGGTTTACACCAATTTGTCATGCTACTTTTTGGGTTGTTTGGGGTGCCTGCTACATTCCAGTGGCTTATGGGCAGAGTCCTCCGCCCTCACGCTGCCTACGTGACTGCCTATCTGGACGATATAATAATCTACAGCCATGATTGGCCGTGGCAATTGGAACACCTGAAGGTCATTCTAAAGTCGCTGATACGAGTGGGCCTCACAGCTAACCTGAAAAAGTGTGCAATTGGGTGGGTGGAAGTACGGTATTTGGGGTTCCACTTGGGTTATGGGCAGGTGCATCCCCAAATTAACAAGACTACAGTGATTGTGGCCTGTGCGAGGCCCAAGACCAAAAAGGAAGTGAGACGGTTCCTGGGGCTGGCTGGCTATTATCATAGGTTTATACCTAATTATTCGGATGTCACCAGCCCGCTAACCAATCTCACTAAAAAGGGGGCACCAGATCTAGTCCAGTGGAGAGAGCAGTGCCAACAGGTCTTCTCTGAGGTAAAAGATGCACTGTGTGGAGGGCCACTTTGACACTCCCCTGACTTCTTACTCCCCTTTATTTTGCAGACTGCTGCATCGGACAGAGGGCTGGGGGCCGTTTTGTCCCAGGAGGTGGAGGGCGAGAAGCGCCCCGTGCTGTACATCAGCCAGAAACTCTCAATGCATGAAAGTAAATACAGCACAATAGAGAAGGAGTGTCTTGACATCAAGTGGGCGGTCTTTGCCCTCCGATACTACCTGCTGGGGCACCCTTTCACTCTCTGTTTGGACCACACACCCCTCCAGTGGCTCCACTGCATGAAGGATGCTGATGCGTGGATCACCCATTGGTATCTCACCCTCCAGCCATTTAAGTTCGAGGTGATCCACAGGCTGGGGGCACAGATGGTGGCGGCGGACTTCCTGTCCCATCGGGGGGGGAGTCAGCTTCAGGCTGGACGGCTCCCCGGCCTGAGTCGGGCAGTGGGGGGTATGTGGCAGCGGGGGCACAAGCAGCAGTCTGTGAATGGAGGGTGGGGTTGGGGAAGGTAAGGGGCTAAGTCATTCCACCTGCTGTCAATTAGTGTGTGTGTGTGTGTGTGTGTGTGTGTGTGTGTGTGTGTGTGTTAGTTACATGGACAGAGCATAAAAGGAGGGAGAGAGCAGAGAAAAGGGGTTCCCTCCTGACCACAATGCATGTGAATGAATGAATGAATGAATGAATGAATGCAAGCTGAAAAGCTAGTAGTAAAGGGAAATAAAGAGTTTGTGTGTGACCATCAACTCATCTGCCATGCTTCTGTGCTCCACCCACATCAAGAACTGCCACAAGCTTGTATATAGCTTTTATATAATGTATATAGCTTGCAACATTTATTGTACAAGGTGGCCCACTTTAGAGCGTTCCTTCTGGACTAGACGGAGCCGGAGTGAGATATGCAGTCATTGAAGGTCTCGCTTTCATATAATAGCATGTCCTGACAAGTTTTATTTCTTATATATTAATAATAATCTGTAAAATAAACAGGACACAAAACACAGTTTGTCTTTGACCATCTACTGTTAGAACATCTGCCTGTAATCTGTTTTTCTTTAATTTAGCATCTTTTAGATATTTACAGCAGTGATCCCAAAATACATGAATTTTATCTATTCTGTATCTATTTCCAGGGAGGAAACAGCTAATCTTAGGAGAGCTTGGCACAGTTTTAGTAGCTGACTGGAAACCTTTTAAAGCACATTCTAACAAGAATGCATGAAGATCCTGAATCATACTATAACATGTCTCTTTCTAATGAACTCCAGAACATGGCCCAGATTTTCAGATTTCCCAAAGGGACAGTGATACCATAATTATACTTCCATTTACCTCCCCATCAGCAGTGCGTAGTGTGAGGTGACTTGAATGAGTGTTTGTGAGCTCTGAGATCCTGGGGCAACTATTACTATTGGTATGCTATGCAAATCAGGGCATCATGCTTATTTTTGGAAAGCACTGTGATTTAGATGCTGTTCAGAGACCCTACATCTTCCAGCACGAGGCTGGCTCCCAGTTCTGCAGGAGTTCGAAAGCGTGCACATTTTTCACACGTCTCCACTGTGTGATGATGGTGTGTGTGTCAATAGCAACCCTGAGGTATGTGTGTGATTGCGAGACATCATCTCTTCTGATGCTAGAAATTAAAATAATATGTTGAAGCAGAAGCCCCCATCTGCCATTACCCATCCTTTCCACCCACCTGCTATGTTATGGGTTTTTTTTTTCTCTTTTTTTCTTTCTGGACTCAATAATAGGTATTTAGGAGAAAGAAGGATTACAATAGCTTCCATGCAGAATGTTTCTAATCTCATTGGTCCAACATCCTGCTTTTTATTCTTGGGGTCTTTTGTGTGAATCAGAGATAAGAGCACCCCAGTGCGTAGCTTTGAGAATATATGTGAGAGAGAATAAAGAGGTACTGTTTAGTCAGCACTTAGCCACCATACCTAGGAGCCTGTATTCAGTCTGCCATCATAATCCAGCTTCTGTCCATCTGAGCAGTATAGTCTCAGGCCCCGTCCACACGAGTACGATTTTGATGGTTCCGCATAAATACTTTATCGTTTCGGCCTCGCGTCCAGACGA
>JAPEKO010114751.1:0-10900 GCA_027576075.1 Cathorops hypophthalmus
CAGGCGTTGCGGTACGATATCGATACACTCGCGCTACACAAAAGCAAATGTGGACACAAACTAGTTTCGTATCGCAAAAATTTATTTCGATATAGTTATTCAAGTATCGTTCAGGCATGAGTCTGAACAGGGCATTGTTGAAAGTGGACCTATTATATACATAAACTACACCCCGTTCAAAGTGCTTTGAATATCTGTAGAATAAATCACTGAAGCTTTGCCTGTGACCTTCCTCACTTTAAAGGATAACTTCTGCCAATTTCAATATGCTGTTGTATTGCTCACGCCATGACCTGTCAGTACCCGGTGATGCTGCATTTTTCGACTCAGCCCTTTCCGAGATCTGAGCTATTCCAATGGGGGCAGACTTTGTTTACATTAAATACTTTCTTAACATAGGCCTAGGCCCCCTACTCCAAATATCCAAATATTACCTCAAAAGGTATGGCTGTTGGCTAGTTGTGTGCTGATGTTGCATAACCTTTTGGATGTTATTGGGAATAAATCAAGATGTTTTTTTGAAATGTAAACAAACGCCTGCCCCCATTACAATGACCAGGATCTCGAAAAAGGCTGAAGAAAAAGAAAAAAATTCTCAGGTACTGACAAGTCCATGGTAGTGTGAGCATTACAATTACAACTGCATGTCCAAATTGGCAGAAGTTATCCTTTAACCTTCTATGACAGGGCTATTCAAATGGAGGCCCTGGGGCCAGAGGCGGCCCTTGGATGGCAAGCGTCTGGCTCCCCATAATGTCAGAACAAAATGAAAACAAATGTGTGTGCTATCTGTGGCCGTGCATAATTTGCGTTCACTAACACTTCAGGTTGGGGATATCTCTACTAGGCATTCACATTCACATGAAATCTTATCTAAAACAGTGCCATAAATAGACCATCCTAAGGCTACTAAGAAATAGATAAGTGAATATCTGTTCTGTCAGGAAACCTATCCACTTATTTCGCACCCTAACCTCAGACACCATGCTGCTCGCAGTTAAACAGATTCTATGTTCGGCCCCTTCACTGGAGGGAATTTGAAAAACTGGCCCTCGGTGACTTTTAATTGAATACCCTATAGCCAGCCAAGTCTGACGGCATGTCATTAGTACGGAGGATGAGACACACAAAAGGGCCAAAATCGTGCACTTTTGAGAAAAGCATAAAAATTGGTACACATATCCTTCTTGATATGCTGATTGATATTAGCGTTGGAGGCATTGCAAAAAATGATGAATTTTCAAGATGGCCGCCAAATCCAAATGGCCAACCCAAATTACTTAAACTACCTGACACTTTGCAGTAAAAGCATGAAAATTTGTACACATATCCTTCTTCATATGTTGATTAATATTAGTGTTGGAGGGATTGCGGAAAATGTTGTATTTTCAAGATGGCCGCCACATCCAAAAAAGTTTAATTTTCAAGATGGCTTCCAAATGAAATATGGCTAAGCCATATTACAGTAATGAATCCAGCGCCCACTTTGAAGTAAAAACATGAAAACTTGTACACATTTACGTCTTGGTATGCTGATAAATATTTGAAATGGAGGCATCGTAAAAAAAAAGCTGAATTTTCAAGATGGCCGCCAAATCAAATATAGCCAACCCATATTAAAAAAATCCTCTAGGCACTTTGTAGTAAAAACATGAAAATTGGTACACCCATCCTTCTTGATATGCTAATTGACATTAGCGTTGGCGGCATCACGAATAATTATGAATTTTCAAGATGGCCGTCAAATCCAAATGGTCAACCCAAATTAATGAAATTACCTGACACTTTGCAGTAAAAACATGAAAATTTGTAAACATATCCTTCTTGATATGCTTTTAATATTAGCATTAGAGGCATTGCAAAAAATGATGAATTTTCAAGATGGCCGCCAATCCAATATGGTCAACTGTTATTAATGAAACTACCTGACACTCTGTTGTAAAAGCATGAAAATTGGTACACATATCCTTCTTAATATGCTGATTAATTTGAACATTGGAGGCATCACGAAAAATGTTGTATTGTCAAGATGGCCGCCACATCCAATATTGCCCACCCATATTAATGAAGCTACCTGATACATTGTAGTAATAGCATGAAAATGGGTGCCCAGTTACTTCTTTATATTCTGATTAATAAAAGAAATAGAGGTAGGCCTATTGCCAAAAAAAGTTTAATTTTCAAGATGGCTTCCAAATCAAATATGGCTAACCCATATTAATGAATCCAGCGCCCACTTTGAAGTAAAAGCATGAAAAATTGTACACATTTATCTCTTGGTTTGTTGATAAATATTTGAAATTCAGGCATCGCAAAAAAGCTGAATTTTCAAGATGGCCGCCAAATGAAATATAGCCAACCCATATTAAAAAATCATCTAGGCCCTTTGTAGTGAAAACATGAAAATTGGTGCACATATCCTTCATGATACGCTAATTGACACTGGCGTTGGCGGCATCACGAATAATTATGAATTTTCAAGATGGCCGCCAAATCGCCAACCCAAATTAATGAAACTAGATGACATTTTGCAGTAAAAGCATGAACATTTGTACACATATCCTTCTTGATAAGCTGATTAATATTAGCGTTGGAGGCATTGCAAAAAATGATGAATTTTCAAAATGGCCGCCAATCCAATATGGTCAACCGCTATTAATGAAACCACCTGACACTTTGTTGTAAAAGCATGGAAATTGGTACACATATCCTTCTTGATATGCTGATTAATATGAACATCGGAGGCGTCATCAAAAAATGTTGTATTTTCAAGATGGCTGCCACATCCAATATTGCCAACCCATATTAATGAAGCTACCTGACACATTGTAGTAATAGCATGAAAATGGGTGCCCAGTTGCTTCTTTATATTCTGACTAATAAAAGAAATAGAGGTATTGTTTAATTTTAATAATAATAAAGTTTAATTTTCAAGATGGCTTCCAAATCAAATATGGCTAACCCATATTTATGAATCCAGTGCCCACTTTGTAGTAAAAGCATGGAAAATTGTACAAATTTACCTTTTGGTATGCTGATAAATATTTGAAATGGAGGCATCGCAAAAAAAGCAGAATTTTAAAGATGGCCGCCAAATCAAATATAGTCAACCCATATTTAAAAATCCCCTAGTTTTTTTGTAGTAAAAACATAAAAATTGGTACACATCCTTCTTGATATGCTAATTGACATTAGCGTTGGCGGCATCACAAATAATTATGAATTTTCAAGATGGCCTCCAATTCAATGGTCAACCACTATTAATGAAACTACCTTACACTTTGTTGTAAAAGCATGAAAATTGGTACACATATCCTTCTTGATATGCTGATTAATAAGAAAATTGGAGGCGCCACGAAAAATGTTGTAGTTTCAAGATGGCCGCCACATCCAATATGGCCAACCCATATTAATGAAGTGCGCGAAGTGAAGAGATACACATAGAGAATGACGATACGCATTATAGGGGCTTTTGGTTTGTCAGTAATGAGAACATGCAATCAGAGCTTTTCAAGGCAAATTAAGGTGCTTCTTCACCATCAAGTTGCAAGCAGAGCTTGCCGATGGGTCTCTGCAGCATGTTGGTTTGGGTTTTGGCTGTCTGTATATTGCGTACCCATCATGCACTGCACTCCTTGGAGGTAATATCTCAAACATTAACTTAATTATCACAAAGGAATAGCTTAGTTTCGCTTCAAAACTATTACTCTTTGTAATATTCTGGCACATGAGTGGTACATGAAAAAATTACATTTCACCACCTGACCGTCATTGAGAAGTGTATGTCCAATCCTTGCTATATATGACTCCTGTTACCTCTGTTACGTAATTTGAATGAGAGAAAACTACATGTCAAGGTGGAGTAAAGGGAATTCATTTGACACATCTTTACACTTTGCTGATCAAGGCCCTGGGTAGCATGGGGGCCCTAGGTAGCGCAGGGGCCCTAAGCCACCTGGTCTGAGCAATGCCTCACTTTAGAATAGGGAACCTTATTCCACATTTGTTTTCACACTGTTCAGGGTTTGTTCACACAGTGTGTTGTATTTTGGCACTTATTACCTACTAATAAATAGAAATCTAGGCTTACTGGTCCTTACTAAGGTTATATTGGCAATAAATCCCTAATTGTGCATGAACAAGACATTTGCGAATACATGCCTAACAAATGTTTGATTTTGTTTAGTACATGCCTTACAAGTTACTTATACAGGCATTAACATGGTATGTGTTAGTGCTTATAGATGTAATGCTAGAATAAAGTTTTACCAAGTGATTTAGCTGGTCATGGTCTTCAAGTCACCTACATGCTGGATGTGGATTGAAATGTTGATAATGATTATAAACTAGCTTTCTCTTTCTCTTTTTTCCACAGTTTGCGATTGGATGTGAAGGCATCAATGTGGACGTGCAAGCTGTGCACATTTGGATGTGAGGTCAAAGGTGAGCTGCTCAAACATTGCAGATTAAAACATGGAGGCTTTACCAGAGTAGTTCCTTTGCCATGTCTTTACAAAGATTGCCTCTGCACCTTTCCATCTTTTAATGCTCTGAAAATACATCTGTCAAGATTGCATTCAGTGTGTAGTGTAGGGACTAGCAATGGCAAGACTATTGACACATTCCATTGCCAACTGTGCCCATTTGAAGAGCCTTGCACAAAAGAAGGTTTTTTTTCACACTTGCGTGCCCATGTCCGCGTACACCAAAAAGTGCAGTGCCCCTACCGGGACTGTGACTTTGAAAGCAGTGTATATTCCACATTCAATGCCCACAGAAGCAGGAATCATACGAGCAAGGATGGGCATAACCAATTACGCTTTAAACCTGGAATTGTGACGTGCAGCGAATGTATGGAGGTTGAGTATGGCAGTACAGGAGAAGCAGAGGAAACAGATTTTCATATTGAGGATTGTGATGATGACCAAACAGAAGACCTGCAGCTACAACTTGAACGTAATTTGGCATCCCTGTTTCTGAGAATGCGTACAATACTCCATGTGTCTGAAAGTGCCTTGCAAGACATAGTGCAACAACTCAACCAGATCATAGACCTCTCAAAGCCACTGATTTTTGCTTCTGTTCACAAGATCATTTCAAACCACTGTCCTGGTGAAGACATGTCCGTGGTTTCAGAAATAGTGCATGCCATTTCAGAGAATAATGTCATTGCAAAACACACACAGGAAGGAGGTTGCCTCTCAACGGCACACAGAAGAAATACATACATCACACAAGAATTTGGTATAGTTCAACCTGTGGAGTTTTTCACAAGCACCAAGAAAATGTTTGTGTATGTCCCCATTCTGAAAATGCTTCAGGCTTTGTTCAGCAATAAAGATATCATTGAAAAGGCCTGTTGTGTTCATGAAAGTGACTCAGAAGGATATACCACATTCAGGGATGGTTCTCTGTACAGAGAAAATGCTTTACTGATGGAAGACGACTTCAAAATTGCTTTAACTCTTTACGTAGATGAGTATGAGGTGGCAAACCCAATTGGCACTTCCAAAAAATTACACAAGCTGTGTGGTGTGTATTGGGTGCTGGGGAATATACCTCCCAAATTTCGATCATCCCTCCATACCATACAGTTGGCCCTTCTTTGCAAAGTGACAACAGTAAAGGAATGTGGATATCCTGAGATTCTCCGCCCCCTACTTCAGGATTTAATGACACTTGAGAAGCATGGCGTGTATCTGGAAAAGATGGGAATCAGTGTGAAGGGAACGGTGCTCTACATTGCTGCAGACAACTTAGGAGCGCATTCACTGGCTGGATTCCAAGAGCACTTTTCATCTGGCAAGATATGTCGCTTTTGCATGGCCAGTCGAAATGACATTCAAGATCATGATGTTAGTTCTGGCTACTACACGTTGAGAACAAAAGATGCCCACGAGCAGCATGTCCTGGCTGTCCAGCAAGATGCACAGTTGTCGAAAGAGTATGGTGTAAAAAGAAGTTGCCCTCTCACTGACAATTTGCAATTTTTCAATGTCATCAATGGATACCCACCAGACATTTTACACGACCTTTTAGAGGGTATCATTCCCTCTGAGCTGAGTCTTTGTCTGAAAGACTTGATTAAAAGGAAAGTCGTCACACTGCAGATGCTGAATGCGTCCATAAAAGATTTCCCCTACACAAATTCTGACAAATTAAATCGACCTCAAACAATCTCCAATTCAGCGCTTTCCAAAGATAGCGTCGGAGGTAATGGCCATGAAAATTGGTGTCTACTCAGGCTTCTTCCCCTACTCATAGGTCATTATGTCCCAGAAGGTGATGCATCATGGGAAGTTTTACTCTGCCTCAAGGATGTCTTAGAGCTGAGTATGTGTCCACGCTTCACAGAAGACACCATTCAATACCTACAATTCCTATTGTCAGAACATCGAGATGTACTAATGGAGGTCTTCCCAGAGTACAGACTTCGCCCCAAACACCATTATTTGGAGCATTATCCAGACCTCATTCGCGTCTTTGGGCCACTTATTCATGTGTGGACGATGCGCTTTGAGGCAAAGCATAAGCTGTTCAAAAGAAGCATTCGGGAGGCACACAATTTCAAGAATGGGGCCTGGACAGTGTCTGAGAGGCATCAAAAAACCATGGCCTATTACCTGGACTCAGCTGCATTTTTCAAGCCCTCCCTGGAACTGGGCAAAGTTTCAACTGTTTCAACATCCACTTTCCCAGACAGTGTACAGCAGCAATTGCATGCAAAATATCCAAACAAACACACGATTCTCTCTGCAAAAGCTGCCACTATAGATGGCATCGATTACGCTGCTGACATGGTCCTGTCTGTTGGCTTCTGTGGTGGCCTGCCGGAATTCAAGCAGATTGAAAAGGTTTTGGTTATAGACACCAGTGTGTTGTTTATGTGTAAACCAATGACAGCCTGGTATGTGGAACATCTCCGTTCTTTTGAGGTGTGCAAAAGTGGCTCCATGGTGTTGATCTCACTGAGTGAGTGTAATGACCTCTATCCCCTTTCAGTGTACAAGGTTGATGGCAAGCTCTATGTGACTCTAAAGCATTACATTTCCAGCTGCTGATTCTTTTGTTTTGTATTTTTCAGAATCATGGACAATATGTGGCCAGTCGTTGTTATTGTGGGCTCCAATGACATCCGAAAAATGAAAATGACCCATAAACCAAAAGATGTGGATGACCTCATTCAAAATCTAAAAAAACTCCTTCACCTCGAATTTGACTTCATGTTACATTATGAAGATGCCGATTTTAAAACCTTCTGCAATCTTGAAGATTTGGATGAGTTGCCCCCAAGACCAATTGTTAAAATAATTCCCCAAGAAGAGGTAACTTTAACTCTGACTCCAGTTACAATGACTTCCACTGTCACGCCAGAAGAGCCAAGCCACTCCACCCCACACCGCACAGCATGGTCCCCTGTCCTGCCAGAAGAGCCAAGCCACTCCACACCACACCGCCAAGCATGGCCCCCTGTCCTGCCAGAAGAGCCAAGCCACTCCACACCACACCGCCAAGCATGGGCCACTGTCCTGCCAGAAGACCCAAGCCACTCCACACCGCACCGTCAAGCATGCCCCCCTGTCACGCCGGCAGAGCCAAGTCACTCAACACCACTCCGTCAAGCTTGGCCATCCATTTTTGAAATTCCTCTTTTCGCTGTGGACACAGAGTACAAATTGAGGGAGGGGAATCTTGTTTATCTGAAGGATGGTAGCCGCCTTAGAGCCCCAAAGGAAATGAGACATGATATACTGCAAAGACTGTCTGACCAGATCTACAAATACACACCATACCCTGACTGTGATCAACTATTCAGTGTTGCACAGGCCCTGACGAAGAAACACCCATGCCTGTCAGAGCGAGGGTCCACCAGTGGATGTATCGGGTGGAAAAACAAATTGTATTGGAAAATGGGAAATCTTCGTTCCAAGCTACGTCAATTAGGAAGTGCAGAAGTATCAGTCAATAGCAGGGGTATAAGAAACCAAGGGGAAGATGGTGAGCCACCACCAAGAAGACACATAAGGAAAGCCAGGAGAAATGAGTCAAATTTCCTCCCAAATTTCCCCCAAGATCAAGACATGGCTGCCTTAGAAGACCACAGGCAGTGCCTTCAAATGGAAGTTTTGAAAAGGACACCAGATGGAGTAGTCATCAACCAGTTGATGAACTTGACCTTTGCACTGAGGAGGAAGGAAATTGTTGAAGGGCAGCCCCCTGTAAAGAGAATGCTGGAGCGCTGGCCAGCACTTTTCAAGAAACACCAGGTAACATAATAATAATAATAATAATAATGACGATGATGATGATGCTAAACAATTAATTTGTGTTTTTCACTCTGACATTTCTTTCTTTCAATCTCTATGTGTCAAAGGTTTTTGCCGAGTTCACAAGGGTAGCAAGTACAAACCTCGAACAAGCCTTCTTTGGGTCTTTGGACCAACACATCCCTCGGTTGATGGAAATCTTCAAGGCCAAGGGTGGAAATGTTGGGAAAAAACTTGCAGAGGTCCTGAGCCAAATGAAGGTAAGTAGCTTTATTTCAACTCAGCTTTTAAGAAGCTCTGAATGTGTACATTTAAAATCCAAATGTAAAGTACTGCAAAAAGGCCCAGGATGTAGAGACTGCCCTAGTAGAGTGTGCCCTGATATGAGCCAAGGAGATGGCTTGTACTAGCCATTGGGACAGCCTCTGTTTAGACAGTGCTCATCCCTTAGAAGGATTAGCAAAGCAGACGAACAGTTGCAGTTGGAAAAGCATGCATGTCATTGGAAATTCATGATGGCCACCCATTTTTCAAGATGGCTGCCACAAAGCCCTGTAGGAATACTGCAGGGGATACTAGAACAATACTCTGAACAACAGCTGGAGCCTGTTGTGGCAATTCTACAAGGGTCAAGGCTGGCACCAACTCGGCAACCAAATTACTTTTTGCGACCAGATGGGTTCGTCTAGTTTACTGGGGTAATTCAAAATACCATGGAAAGTGAACGCAAGGCTTAGTTTTTTTTTTCTCCCAATGCAAATAGAATGATTATTCAGTTTCATCAAAGTGCTGTGTAGATGTGTAAAAATGTCCCCGTACATAAACACGATGACGATACTAAATTCCATGCACTTTTCGAAAATATAATGTCTAAGGAGTATTTGTACCATGTTGGATGCTATGGCACGATGAACCATTGTTCCATTATTGTCGGATTCATTACTGGTCTTTAAAGTAACCATGTTTGGAAATGGGTGGCCATATTAAATTTCAAGTGGACTGTATATTTTTCAAAGAAGTTATTTCAACAATTATTTTTACAAATGTTAGTCACCATTTACACATGCATGCAGTATCTGTATGACCACTTCGGTGCTTGTATCACTATTTGAACAGTCGTTTCAGTTGCCAATTCATGTCTGTATGGCGGCCATCTCGGAAAATGGGCTGCCATCTTGAATTTCAAGTGGCCCGCATATTTTTTGAAAACAGTAAGGCCTAAGGATCATCTGTGCTGATGTGGATGCTTGTATCACAAACTGAAGTATCGGGTAATAAAAAGCTGCCCAGCTAATTGCAGCGAAACTATGAAGGTGATACGCCAAGGCCAGTATCATGGTTTTAGTATCCTTGTAGAACCTCTGATCTAATTTAGATGTTGTTGGAAGACCCAGCAATCCAGACCCAGACTCCCTCTTTCTGAGGCTGAAAAACAGACAAAAAGCTTGATGCCCCCACCACCATGTGTAACTGGAAACTGTGCTTAGTCTCATTAGACCAAAGAAGCCCTGGACACCTGCCTAGATGATTGTTATTGAGCTGGCCTCACCTGGAGTTTTATTTTAAGAAAGAGCTGTTAGGGCTTGTTTTCATATTGGGCTTCGGGGCCATCGTCACAGAAGAACCCCTTTACTAAAGGCAGCACATCATTCTGTGGCAGCCTCAGGCATGGGAAGCTTTGAAAAGAGAAGATTATGGTAGATTGTCGAAGGTGACCATGCAAAAATATGCTCATAGATTAAGCTAAGATCTTCACTGGATCTTTCAATAAGATAATAACCCAAAACTTACATCCAAAATAGTTGAAATGTTCTTCAAGGATACTAAAACCATGGTCATGGAGTAGTTCAGACCTCAATTGTAAAGATGGTCTTTGAGGAGTGCTGAAAATGAATGTCCATCCTCAACGCCCATGCAATTTGGACTAGCTAAACTATTTGCAATGGAGAAATGGGCCAAAATACCTGAGAGGACATGTGTCAACCTAATCAAAAACTAATCAACTACCTCAACTGTATATCTCACATATCTACAGGCCCATGATGTGGTGTCGGTGCGAGCTGCTATCCTGCAGGGCCTTCCTGTCTTTATGGGAGAGGAACCCAGCACATTTTTCAAAGTTGGTTTGGTAAGTATACATGTACAATTTTGTCTACAACATTAAAAGTCAAAGTTGCAGTTTGTGCTGGCATTTTCAAGACATTCAATGTGTTAATAAAAGTAGAGCATTATGTACAGACAACATATCAGTTGTTAAAGTCAAGCAGAATTATTGTTTTGAGGTAATTATGTGATCATTTAAAATTTCACCCTTGCAACAAATCCCAAAAAAGTTGGGACAGGGCCAATAAAATGCTTTTTATGTTGGATAACACTAAACACAACACAAGGGAGGAGACTTAACAGTTAAATACTTTGACTGATGGCATGATTTTGTTTAAAAAATATATATATTTTGATGTGCGAGACATGATTTCAGCAGCTCAACTGATAGGTGTGTTCTTCAACTTTTTTACCTTCTTGTTATGCTTAAAGTGATGGTTCGGAGTAAATTCACCCTAGGGTCATTTGAACCGTGACATCCAGCCAAGTAGCCCACCCGAAGTTTTTTCTACCTTGGCCGAATATTAGCC
>JAPEKO010114838.1:0-10889 GCA_027576075.1 Cathorops hypophthalmus
TAAGGAGACCAATGGACTGAAAAGCAAGTCTGTTCCTCTGACAAAGACAGAATTCAGCATTGGACCATCAGATTAAAACACTGATGTGCTCCTGACTGAGCTTTCCAGGCTCCGCTCTATTGTTTCTGTAAGAGTCAAAGCATGTCAGGACTTTGGACACACATTTTCAACAGGTTCCTCTGATTCAATTAATGCCCTGCTCATACCGTCTGGTGTTTGTCGCATTCAAAAATGTCTTAATATACCTTTCCTTTGAACCCTCAAAACAAGGTACCCTCAAAAACCAACTTTTTCACTGATTGCCCATCATGTGACACAAATAGTGACATCAAGGATTTATATTAAATGTAGGCTGCAGTGCACGGATGTAGATTGCCTCCTTAACACCACACTCAAACCACCTGGGGTCTCTGTCTAGCACTTTAACGTCCTCAATGTTGACACTGTGGTCAGGACAGGCCTTGTGTATGTAGTATGACACCTCAAACAGGGATTCATGGAGCATATGCATCCTAGCTCAGTCAACTCCTCTGAGGCATCATACCACATACACAAGGCTTGTCCTGACCACAGTATCAACATTGAGGACATTAAAGTGCTCGACAGGGACCGCAGGTCATTTGAGCATGGTGTTAAGGAGGCACTCTACATCCATGCCCTGCAGCCGACCCTCAGTATAGATGGGGAGAAGATACCAACGTCCAGAGATCTACACTAAGCTTGTCAAAGTGCATGTGGGCTCTGACATCACTTCTTAGCCACAGTTCATCAGAGCTGAAGAAGGATCCAGCTGGATCTGAAAATTCCCAAGTGAGTTTTCATTTCTTTGTGTTGAAATCAAAATTAAAATGATAGGTAACTATTTATAATAACTATGTTATAACAAGTTAATAATGACTTGTTACGTGTTTGTTAATATTTTATTAATGATTTATAATGATGCCTTATAGTTACTAGATCATTAATACACTGTTAGTTAATAAATGACTTGTAAATTGTATGTTAAAGATTTATAACTATACCTTATAAACTAGTAATAGATCATGAACAAGTTTTTAGTGAATTACTTAATAATGATTTGCTAAGTATCAGTTAATAGTTTATATATGTTTATTGGGATGTTATTCTAAAGTTGCAACTATTCCTCATTTATTAACTGTTAGTAAATGAGGAATAGTTGCAACTTTAGAATAAAGTCCCAATAACATACATAACCTAATCACTAATAACCAATATATTACACTTTACAGATCAGTTGTTAATAGTTTGTTAACCATCTACTAATACCAGTGAAACTTTGTAGAACAGCAAATGGGTGGAACAAATTCAAGGTAAAGAAATTTGATGTGATATTTAAAATATCAAATTTTTGTACCTCAACCTTGTTCCACCCATAGGCTTTTCTGTGTACTGTATTTTACCAAAGACACACCACAGATGAAATGTTGAACATTGTGTTTAATGTATAGACACACATACTGAGCCATTACATGACAGAACAGCAGTATACAACAGTATACAAACCCATGAGGTTTGGGCACTTTTTGTACTAAACACTGGGTAAGCAGAATTTCAGGGACATTTAATGTCCATGCTTCACAGCAATGTCATGGATTATCTTTCCTAATGGCCCTTTGCGATGCTTACGGGCAAGCCACTCATGCCATTCAATAACTTTGAGATGGTATACCAGAAACTCCTCTGTACTATTCCCCCTGAGTCTCCACACATTTTCCTTAACTGTTCTCCAGGCCCTCTCTACAGTATGTGCTGAGTATGTGCACCTGTTTGGGCATCGACATATGACACATTGTGATTGACAGTGAAATGGGTGTAACTTAGCTGAGGTAAAGCATTGCGATTAGCCTGCCACTCATGACTTATTATTGTAGATCCCACTTTAACATGGTGAGCTATAAGTGGCACCAGATCTCTCCTTCTTCTTCTCTCAACTAAGTGAAGAACAGGCTTTGCATGTCTTCTCCCTCTCTGGTTCATACCTAGCATCCCAAACACCCACTTCTTCCTCTTCCAGCCACCAGCCATTCATCCCTGTCCATACTGTTGAAAGCATAAAATATTAGGAATTATGCTTCTTTAAACAAAATGAATAATCTGTCATTCAATGGTAATGTGCATTACTATCTTGATAATAGTGCTTGCTGCTTGCCTTTCTTTTTTGTCTGAAGTGGCTTTCATCAATGGTGACAAACTGCTACTGCCCCCCAATGCACTGGCCTCTTGCTTGCTGATATCTGTCCATTGCAGTAGAGCACACATCCCGCAGCTTTTGAGCCATCTTGGACAGGGTTGCTGGGCTTCCAGAGATGTCATCATTGATCATGTCCACTTGACGTAAACGCAGGCCTTGTGCAAATCTGATCGAATGAGGCAAATAATTATTATACCACAGTTCTTTTGATCTTTTTGGTTTGATACACAAACTTTGCATCTACTGCACCCCAGGATATTACAATTGTCCACTACTGTGTAGACAAAAACAGCAATAATGATGGAAAATATATTTTGTGGTATTTTCTACAGAGCTCTGTCAATACATTTGGGACTAATAATACTGTAGGATATTTGTAAAATCATATTTCTAATATTAATTGCCAGAGCATATAGATTGAGAGAGCCAATTGCTATTGAGCTTCAAGAGGCAAGGTCAGACACTCATGTTACTCCACCAGGCCTAATGCTGACCAACACAGCATCCCATAAATAACAGCAATTAAGCATATTTCCATAATTAAGCTGTTAAGAATTCAAGCTGTAAATTACACCTTTTAGCAAAAGAAATCATAAGTGAAATAACTCCAAGCACCTGTTATAATCATGAGTCTAGAGATGCTCCATAACATAATAATCACAAGCTTTACTACATAGTTTCCAGTTATTGTTTATGACAGCATAGTTATACAGTATTTCTATTGAAATAAACACTTTTCATCATAGACAGACAGACTAAAATCATATACCTATGCCATAGCGTACCTGTACACAAAGCACATCCAGTTGAAGAGGGAGACCTTTGACTTGCTGAATATAGATTTGTGTCTAATTGACCTCTTCTGTTTCCTCCCTTTGTAGTTATGGTGTTTGCAATCCCTGAAGGTATATACAAATAAAGATAAGAATGACACAGGCCAGGGTAGTGGCTAGAGCAATGATTCTCAAACATTTTCATGTCAAGGACCCCCAAATTAATGTGTGGCCATGGACCCCATCTGAAAATATTTTGTGCCAGGAACCCCCATAAAATTTGTGTTAATATGTTTCAAAATTGTTGAATTTTTTCAGTATTTTTTTTTCTGAAAATAGCAGATCTATAAGCTCACGAAGTTTTGACATGTTGTGATCTTGTAGATTAGTATTAGGTAGTGTAGTGTATAGTAGTGTATTTCTAGAAGTTAATGTTAACATGAATTAAGATATATTGGGCACTCTTAACAGCTTACAATTAAATAAATTTCATTTCATGCAATAAAAATAAAACTTATCATACACAGTTCTCCACACAAACTGATTCCTTGAATTTCATCTTGTTTGCATTTTTGGCATCTCATCCATCTTCTTAGAAGCCTTTTCTTCTGCATCCATTTGATTATTTCTCTGTGTCTTCTTTTAGATTTAGTTCTGCTTTCAATAAGCTCTCTTAGCTCAGTGGCTAAACCAGCCATTATTTGACTACGATATTACAATATGATTTGATTAGGGCCTACCTATTTTCTTATCCTCTGTTCTTTCCACACATATATCACAAGCTTCTTGAGTCTCTGTGACTAGCTCCCGCCAGATTACTACGTAGCCAATCATAATTGTATTCACGGGCAGGAGGAGGAGCCATCTGGCCTCCTCCATCATATTGGCTGGTTGTCAACTTGTCAATCACCTAGCATCACCAATGTACTTTGATGAGTGACAACCAGTGACAACCTAGACAGACACACCCATCCTTCACTCACTCAGCAAATTCTTTATTGGATGGGCAGCTCACATTAGCATTGATTTAAAAGAATGAATACACGGTCTGGTAAAATGTCCAATACCAGTGTTCCCAGCGGCGATGCGCAAAATACAGAGATAAATCCAGGAACTGTCGGGAGAAAGAAGTCAACAGCGGGTACTTCCAGTAAAAAGAAAACTACACCTGTGGACCATGCTGTGCGCATGGACAACAACGGTGATGGTAAGCAAGACTGCGTTATCTTTTCATGAAAGATGTTTGATCAGAATAACACAGACTGATAGATTTGTACTACATAATTCAGATTAGGGAAGTGTCCAATGATTAATTTTGTGTGTGTGTGCACATGCGACTAAACATGCACTCATGCGCGTGTTTAGTCGCTTGCCGAAAATTGAAGATTTAGCCTATATGAGTTGTAAGACTTGTTGTAGGCCTACATTTAGTACTGCAGAATTGTTATTTTCAGAAAGCAACACAGGGTGCATACAAAGTATTAATCAATGTTAATTGAATGTTACAGCTGTCAAATAAGGGCTGAGCAATATCGATATTTTTAGCATAATAGTTGTCTTTTCCTGGTTTTGAAAGCTATTACAGTAAAGTGATGTAATTTTCTGAATTTACCAGACTGGTCTAGCTGGTAAAACTTAGTCTGGAATAACTGAATTGGCTGCAAAATAGTAAAACAAGAATCATCATACTGGTGTGATTGTATGCATCAAAACTTTAATTCAAGGCTTAGGCAAAATATCAAGATGTATATCGTACCGTGACATAACCTAAAAATATCGAGATATTTCAAAAAGGCCATATCGCCCAGCCCTATGTGTGTGTATATATGTATATAATGATAGTCTGTTCACATCCATTCATATATTCACTGGTGATGGATGATAGTTATATAATTATGTTCACTCATTCAGAGATCCAGTGCAGATATCTAGAGGCTCATTATTTTATTTTACCTTCACCTGGCTTTTATGCTTAGAGCTTTTTAATTATCTATCCTATCATTCCAGGTACTGAGGCAACTGTAGCTCCAACAGCATTTTTACATATTAAGAAGAAGCTGCTGAAGCTCCATGAGGCCAAGAAGAAGCAGCACACAGTCACAGAAAAAATCCGTGACCTGACTAAGGAGAGAGACTCCCTCTGCCAACAAGTGGGTCAAAGTAAGTAGGCCTAACACTTTCTTGGAAAAACATGTTTGCACACTTGACAATGATACTTGGGTGCTTTGTAAAATATATATACAATTGAGTGGAAGAAAGGCCAACATTTCACGGTGACAAGACCTTCATCAGAGCATGAGCGTGCTATTACCCAAACAATACACATGGATAGTAACACCTGGAGGATAGGATCTGTAGCACTGATTGACAGCAGACACATCTGTCCAACTGATGAGATCACGATTTGATGAATCAGTGAAACTGAAAGTCTTAATAAATGTAAATGTTGATAAGAATGTATGTGGGTTGACTTGTATCATCATAATACATTTGGTATTGTATTTTCTATTATGTTGTAGATACAGATGATAGTGGGACAATTGACACATCTTCCTCGGCCAACTCATCTCCTGGTGCATCTTCTTTCTCTTCATCCTCCAGTTCATCCAACTCCTCTTCATCCTCTTCATCCAGCTTCTCATCCTCATCAACTGATTTTTCTGATTCAGACAAGAAATCAAAGAAAGGATGCAAGAAGAAAAAGAAGCACCACCACCAGAGTCACAAGAAAAAGGACAAGAGGAAGAAAAAGGCAACATGGAAAGCAGAGAGGTAAGTGTAAAGAGAGGAAGACAATAAGGCTGCTCCCCTCATGTGTGTCAGGCATGTAGACATCACATCTCTCTCTCTCTCTCTCTCTCTCTCTCTCTCTCTGTGTATAAAGTTTATTTTCCAAAATGTACTTCCTGGTGGGTATATTATCTTAGACCCTCCAATTGCTCTGTGCCCATGTAATCTTCAATACTTTTTGCAATCTATGTGTGTGTTTCCCTGTGTTGATTCACTACTTGTATGTTTGTTATACTTAAATAAATTTCTATCTGTTTCAGCACGTCATCCTGAGGAGGTCATCAAGAGATACAGGAAAGTCCTGAAGGCATACAAGAAAGGAAGAAAGCTGAGTGTGGCATATCAAAAGGTCGGTGTCAACCGAAACACCGTTGTCGCCAATGCCCCGATCTGTGAGCTGGCTGTTGTGGCCCCAAAGAAATACAAGGAGTTGCTGGTTGTTCATACACCACAGCAATGACTGCAGGACTTTGCCAAAAAATGTCTGGAAGTGTTGATTAATGATCCAAACCATTTGAGGGATGTTGAACATCAAAAGAAAAAGGGGAAACTGATTCCTCTGTCTAAAAAAGCTTAGGTGTTGTGTCACTGTGGAATGTGCCCTAGAGCAGTTCGGTTGTAACTCGGGTCTGGTTCACTAAGTATAGAGGCAGACCTGCCAACCTTTACACATTTTGCATAGCAGCTACGCATTTAGACATCAAAATATGCTGCTTTGATTTAACACTTCAAAATACGCAAAAAGACATTTGATGGCTTTGAGTTCAAAGATCTTTAATATTCCGGTTCAACTGTCTGTGCAATCGCGCACTTAAACAGCCCAAACACAGTTCACTGATTAAAGACAGGTGTTCTTTGTTAACGGCATGCGCCTTCAGGTGCACGTGCTAAAGTGCGCAGGACTGACACCGTGTTGTGCTTGTGCAGATAACATCATATGGACACCGGGCTCTCCGTGGATTACAATCCCAGCTTCAAGGAGCCAGCAGCAGCACTGAGAACATAAACAAAAGAGGGGGTGCCAGGGTGGTGTGCTAGTGAGGCTAAGGAAGCAGCCACACAAACCACCACTTCCAAGCATTTTCCTCTCTAATGTGAGGTCTCTTCTGAACAAACTGGACGAGTGGAAGCTGTGGATGGCAACCGATAATCTTATCTGGGGCTGCTGCATTTTGCTGATCACAGAGAAGTGGTTGAATCCACTCATACTGGACACAGCTATCAAGCTAGCAGGCTACATAGCACACTGGCAAGACAAGTTGGAAAGCTCCAGTAAGAAAAGAGGAGGGGGGCTATGCATTTACATAAACAACAGCTGGTGCACGAATTCCACAGTAGTTGCTAGACACTGCTCTCTGGATGTAGAGTTCATGACAATTAAATGCAGACCCTTGTACCTCCCCCATGAGATTAATGCTGTACTACTCACTGCTGTGTATATAGCACCAGATGCTAATGCTAGCTCGGCTCTGGGGCTTTTGCATGACACCATCAGCAACAAACAGAAGAAGTATCCTGAGGCTGCTCACATCATTTCCGGGGACTTTAATTGTGCTGATCTGAAAGCAGTCCTCCCCAAATTCCATCAACATACAAAGTGTACAACCAGGGGAGAAAAAACACTGGACAAGTTGTACACAAACATCAGACAGGCCTACAGGGCTAAACCCCTAGCACACCTTGGCCAGTCTGATCACATGTCCCTGCTTCTGATCCCTGCATACACCCCCCTCTGGAAACAAACCCCCATTACGACCTGGACTGTTAGCAAATGGCCTGAGGATGCCTCCCACCAGCTACAGGACTGCTTCCAAAGAACTGACTGGGAGGCTTTTGCTCACCAGGACCTGGAGAACCACACTACATCAGTCCTGAATTACATTGGGTTCTGCATGGACAATGTCACCAGAGACAAACGTATAAGGATTTATCCTAACAGGAAGCCCTGGATGACAAAGGGGGTCCAGAGCCTGTTGAAAGACAGGATCACTGCTTTCAGGTTGGGAGATAAGGCACTCTATAGTGCAGCTAGAGCCAACCTGAAAAGAGGCATCCACGAGGCCAAGGCAAAATACAGAAGGAGGATAGAGGACCAGGTCAGGAGCAACAACACCAGACAAGTGTGGCAGGGTGTCCAGCACATCACCAGTTACAGATCCAGCAACTCCCTGCCCACAGAGGGAGACTCTTCTCTGGTAGAGGAGCTGAACATCATCTTTGCCCACCTTGAGGTGACACCAACAGCAGCTCCATCACAGCCACCTGTCCACAGCAGCCTCACACTCATGGTAGAGGAGTGTGAGGTGAGGCGGGCGATGAAGAAGGTGAACCCAAGGAAGGCTGTGGGACCCGACGGTGTGACGGGACAGGTGCTGAAAGACTGTGCGGATCAACTGGCTGGAATTTTCACAAGGATTTTTAACCAGTCCCTGTCTCAGGCCATTGTCCCATCCTGCCTTAAGTCCTCAACCATTGTACCATTGTACCACTGCCAAAAAAGCCCAGCATCAACACCCTGAATGACTACCCAGTGGCACTTACACCCGTCATCATGAAATGCTTTGAGAAACTGGTGTGGAGTCATATCCTTGCCTGCCTGCCTGGTAAGCTGGACCCTCTTCAATTTGCTTACAAAGCAAAGAGATCCATGGAGGATGCTGTATCCACAGCACTTCACGCTGCACTGACCCACTTGGAGCAGCAGGGGAGCTATGTCAGAATGCTGTTTTTGGACTTCAGCTTGGCATTTAACACCATCTTCCCACAATGACTGGTGTCCAAGCTGGTGGACCTTGGGTTTCCACCACTCACCTGCAGCTGGATACTGGACTTTCTGTCAGGCCACTCCCAGAGGGTCAGGCTGGGTTCCCACACCTCCACTGCTCTCAGCCTGAACACCGGCTTGCCACAGGGTTGTGTACTCCTTTACACCCTCTACATGTATGACTGTGTCTCCACCCACCTCAGCAACAAGATTGTAAAGTTCGCAGATAACACAACTCAGACAAGGAGGGTGAGCTGGCATACAGGGATGAGGTGGAGTGGCTGTCAGAGTGGTGCACAGTCAACAATCTGCTCCTCAACACCACCAAAACAAAGGAGCTGGTTATTGACTTTAGGAAAAACAAAACTGACATCCAGCCACTCAACATCGGCGGGACCTGTGTGGAGAAGGTCCTGGTGTTCAGGTTTCTCGGCATTGAGCTGGAGAACGACCTAACCTGGAGTGCCAACACCAAGGAGCTGCTGAAGAAGGCGCAGCAGAGACTGTACTTTCTGAGAATCCTCAGAAAGAACTGTCTCCCCCAAAATCTGCTCCAGGCCTTCTATCACTGCTCCATAGAGAGTATGGTCACGTACGGACTGTGCGTATGGTACGGCAGCTGCACATCCTCAGAGAAGAAGGCACTCCACAGGATCATTAGGGCAGCAGAGAAAACAATAGGCTGCCCCTCCCCACCCTGGAACAAATTTACACCTCCAGATGCCACAGGAAAGCAATGGACATTTCAAAAGACTCTTCACACCCTGGTCATTGTCTCTTCCAGCTTTTGCCATTAGGCAAGAGATACAGAGCAATGAAAACCAGGACAAACCACCTAAAAAACTGTTTCTATCCCAAAGCAATCATGGCTTTAAACTCAAATGTGCAATAGAACTATTCTTAGCTCTATCCCCAATGTGCAATTTGTGTGTGTGTGTGTGTGTGTGTGTGTGTGTGTGTGTGTGTGTATTTTTTCTTATCAGTGCAATCTGTGTACATATAGAACCAATACAATACAATTCTGTTTATACTATTTTACCAGTGCAATTCTTTATACTTTACAATTTATTTTTTATACTTTATTTGTTTTTTATTTTTTCTATAACTCAGAATGACTCAACAGCACCTTCAATTTCATTGTACCTTTGAAAAAAATGACAATGACAATAAATACTTATCTTAAATGCAGGCCCATATATTTTCTGCAGGAGTTTACTGTGGTCATGATAACAGCTGTGTATGTTCCACCGGATGCTGATGCTAACTCGGCTCTGGGTCATTTACATAACACCATTAGCAGTCAACAGAGTATGTATCCTGAGGCTGTTCAAATCATAGCAGGGGACTTCAACCATGTGGATTTAAAAGCAGTGCTCCCTAAAGTCCATCAGCACATCATGTGTGCTACTAGGGGAGCAAACAGACTGGACAAGGTCTCCTCCAACATCAAACAGAGCTTCAGGGCTAAACCACTACCACACCTGGGCCAGTCTGACCACATGTCCCTGCTCTTAATTCCAGCATATACCCCCTCAGAAAAAGTGCAATGGCTATATCTAAGACTGTTAAAATGTGGCCCGAAGATATCTCTCATCAGCTGTAGGACTGCTTCAAAAGAACAAACTGGGATATATTTGAACATCAGGACTTAGAAGAGTACACACCAACTGTCCTGTGTTACATTTAGTACTGCATGGACACTATCACTGTGGAAAAGTGCATCCAGGTCTATCCCAACCAGAAGCCCTGGATGACAAAAGAGATGCAGTGCCTGCTCAGGGACAGAAACATCGCTTTCAGGTCTGTTGATGGGGCACAATATAGCGTTGCCAGAGCCAACCTGAAAAGAGGCATCCAAAAGGCCAAGGCTGCTTACAAGAGGAAGCTTGAGGACTATTTCCACAGTAACAACACAAGGCAGATGTGGCAGGGGTTCCAACACATCACCAACTACAAATTCAGCAACATTTCAGCTGCTGCTGGTGATGTTTCACTGGCAGAGGAGCTGAACCACTTCTTTGCCTGCTTTGAGGAGGAGCCACCAGAGGCAGCTACATTACATGTACCGGCCCACAGCAACCACATCCTCACAGTGGAGGAGCATGAGGTGAGGCATACCCTGAGGGCGGTAAACCCAAGGAAAGCTGCAGGACTCGATGGTGTCTGTGGATGGGTGCTGCTGGACTGTGCAGATCAACTGGCTGGGGTTTTTACCAAAATCATCAACCAGTCCCTATCCCAGTCCAGTGTGTATATATATATATATATATATATATATTTTTGTCTTAGCTCATAGTCAGCTGGGATAGGCTCCCGCTTGCCTGCGACTCTGTACAGAATAAGCAGCTAC